>JAXQQM020079550.1:0-15412 GCA_034641835.2 Pinus albicaulis | reverse complement strand
GCATGCCTGAAAAACACATTTTTCATGAATGTATGCTATAGAACTGTAAATCAGCCCTTGGATCCCTTAGATATGATAATCTAAGACCCAAATCCAAGAGGAGATCAGAAACAAATCTTTCTAGGTGGGTTAAACAAATCTCCCACACCTAGTACAGCTAGAAAATTGCAAAAAGAAGGGACTGCAGCACTATGTGACAAAACAGCTTAGAAAATAATGCAGTTCAGCCAAATATATGTAGAAGGAAAATATGGAGGCTCTATATGATTGTTTATAATAGTAATTCAGAGTTATATTGAGGCCCTTACAATATATAACAGAAAGAAATAGACTTTACATGAATATTTGCTCAAAATAAGAGGCCGCAATGATATGATATGAATGTACAAGATTGAAAACATTATTTTATTAGCTGAAAAGAGATGTGAGTTACACTTCATATCTAGAGCAGATATGTGTACAAAAATATAGATCTATATCAGATCTATACACTATAGAGTCTCCTCTTCAAAAGCCCCTTGGGGTTTTCAGCAGAAAATGATGTACATGGAGTAGATGTGATATCTAATGCAGCTGATCTACCGAATGATTTAGAATTTCTAAAGAAAATACATCAATATTCAGATCATATCTGAATGGAACATGGATTAGATATATAATCCACAGATCACCACAGTGAAGGGTATATTCCCAATACTATATATATCTCCTCCTTGAAGTGCCAAAAGACCCTCCAACTTTCTCCTTGAAAATAACATAGTTCTGGAAGATGGATTTCACTGTAGGCTCTAGAGCATGATGTGGCCTCAAGCCAATATCTTAAAATGAGCTCTCCTCATCCAATACTCTCTTGCCATGGGGATAGAAGGCTTTCCCACTGAAAAGAGGCACCAGAATGGCTTAGATATGAATAGATCTAGCCTCCACTTGCTGCAGCTTACAAAGAAAACCAAACCCTCAATATGATCTACGTTGTATTTGGAAGAAGAGCTTGGCCTAATGTCTGGTAGTGGTCAAGACATGCAAGAGTCCTTCAAGAGGCTTCTCAAGGAAGAGGTGGGATTCTCGATTAGGAACTCCCTAGTGCTAAATAGCACTATTCTCAGCTAAATATATAGAGAATGAGAAGTGTCTAAGCAGACAAATCCTTCAGAAATAATATCATCAACAACCCTCTCATGCTGCCCTCCTCCTCCTTAAACAATATGGAAACCTTTCCAAACCCTAAACCATCTCAATGATTTAGCTGTTCACATGATTAACCTCCAACTAAAACTGTGTTGTGCATCTAGGTTGTTCAATGTATCTAGACAGTGTTGTTTATTTGGTCCAGTTAACCCATTCAAATGACTTGATCCCTTTCATACATAAGGGTGTTTTACTAAGGCAACCCAGATTTAGCCTTGTTCACATGGGGCATTGATTTATTTTGTTGATTTAGGAGTTTTATGGATCCTCCTTTACACATTTATTCATGAAAATAGGAAGAAAAACAAAATTGAATATTCCTATTAGCTTGGGATAATTAGGAACATTACAATTCCCCTCCTCTATAAAAAAGGGGGAAACCTGTTGGGGAAACATTTTCATCTTCCCATCAAATATCACAAGTTAGTGCCCAACCTCATTGGAGTTCTCCAAATTGAGGAATGGCTGTTAATTCTTGGAAAATTACTCAACCTGTGAAACCTGGCACACTTGTGAATCAAGTTTAAACTTCTCAACCTGTTCCATATTCATCTCAAATTCCTATTGGTCAACCTATATTTTAACATGTTCAAACTCAATTTCATGTAAGTCAATATCCTTTACATGATGCACATTTAACTCAACCTATCCCACCAGTATATGGGGCCTCTCAAACCCCACTTACCCAGCCTCTTCAAGGTCTCTTTAAATCTCCACTAGTTGGACAGCCTATTCCTCAAATCTAGATAGGTCACCCTGTATATGGTATGAAAAAGACACAAGTTAACCAAAATTATGTTGGCATGACACAAAATCCCACAATACAAGCGTATCAATTGTATAAGTGAGTACCTTACCAAGGTCAACAAATGCCTTATCAAAATCAACATATTCAAACCCAACCTTTACAAGGTTATCCTGGCATTGGGAAGCAAGGTTATGTGTATTCTGGTTACCAAAATCCTCCCTATCCCAGGACATAGATACTTGTAGCTCAATCCATCCCATTTTACTCAAGACATCCTCCATTAGACCTTAATAGGAAGTTTCCATTTGTAGCAACTCTTGAATTTCAAGATTTGACTCGACTTAATAATGATCCCATTACCCATTCTCCTTGGTGGTTCGTTATTCCGACAAAATTTCCCAATGATATCCTTAGATTCAATGGAAATCCTAGAGAAGACCTATCTACACATGTTATGACTTATAATTTGTGGTTTTCCTCGAACTCTCTCAATGATGACTCTATTCATTTACGTCTTTTACAACACACACTTAACAATATGGCAGCAAAATGATATATTGAACTCCCACGAGATTTGTTCGATAATTTTAGTTTCTTAGCTACCACATTCCTAACAAATTTTCAGTTACCCATTTGATATGAAACTGGAACTGAACTTTAACTAATTTCAAGCAATCTAATTCCTCACATCTCTGACCATAGTCATGAGTGGCGAAGACACTATTTTTTGGTTAATTTTTTTTTCCCTGATAAATTTTTAGTTGAATGGTTTATTAGGTCTCTATTATCATCCATAAAAAAGGACATATCTAAGGGTGGTGTCATGAATTATGAGTAGAAAATTACACATGCCCATTATCTGGATCTCATTTATACTCGATCAAACACGCTTTATGAGAAAATACCAAATGCTCCGTGACCTTCCAATACTGTTCCTCAATCTACTAGTAAAGAATCACATGTCATCGATGCCATGATTGGTTCTGCCAGCCAAAAATCGATGAGTAAACCATCTGGATCAACTCTCACTCTGACTAACCAAAACCCTCCTTCCTCCACTCCTATAACTTCTACTTCCGAGATAAATGTCGTTCAATCCTCCAAAGGAAAACCTTGACAACTAGGAAGTAAGAAGAAAGGAAAAGGTAAAAAGAAGAAATATAATCCTCTGCAGTATAAACAAAATAATTAGTATTATGAAGAGAAGCTAAAACCTTGCTATCCATGTCTGATTTTTAATGAGGAGCACTTCACTCATGACTATCCACATTGGGTAGAAGTCAATCAATTTCTCACGTCATCCATTGCACCTGCCATGTTGATAGATCCGTTTCTGAGTCAGGAGACCAATACAGTTTCTCAGGATATTTCTTCCTCTAACTCAATATTGATGCTTTCCTTTGATAAGCTAAAAAATGATGTTATGGTAGCCACCGGTAATAAATACTATGGTAATGTGAATCCCTCGAATAATTATGTTATCGATCAACCTGCTACTTTTAGCACATCTCCAGCAGATCCTACTCCAAATGCTCTTCCTACAGAATTAATGATTAAGGCTATGAAAGGTATTATCCATAAATATACATTCAACCCTTATGCGATATATACTAAAAATTATAACATAGTTGAGGATATAGCCCAAGCTCCTTCAACTATGTCAACTCTTGAAGTGTTGCAAAATTGTCCCACCTAGAAAAAGGCTTTACTTTCTGCAATTAGATATATTGATCCCACAGATTCCAAGTTTGCAGTTTTTAACCCTGAGAATCATATGTCTTGACTTCTGGGTCATTTAGATTTTATGATTTAGGTTATCATTCAAGGTAAAAATATCCATCGCTCCATCATGGACAAAGGTGGTTCAACCCGTATCATTTCACTTTCTTTTTGGAAGGCTATTGGTTCTCCCCAAATAAATCAATAACCTACCACTCTAAAGGATTTTGAAGAAAGAGGTTTCAAACCTTGTGGAATTATGAACTCATTACAAGTAGAAATAGGTGGCAAGGCGGTATCGGTAAAAATTGAATTTATCGATGGACTGTGAGATTATAATCTTCTAATGGGTTATATCTTGGTCTATGCTATTGTTTTTGTTGTTTAGATGTATTTCAGAATGATTGCATTCCCTCATAAGGGTGTCATAGTAGCCATTGACTAGCTCCCTTTATTTTCCACCAATTCTCAAGTTACTGGAAATGGTCCTCTTTTGGGAGAAACCCCACACTCGTATCAATAGTTGGAGTGGGATTGCTTAAGCATTCTTAACTCATGGGAAAATTTTCCCTTCCTCCTCCTACTCCCGAAAATTCTAATCCAGTTTCCCATGTCAACATGATATCTTCCTGTACTAGTCCATCTGAGCCTTGGCTAGTTCCATATGCATCTAATATTGACACTTTTGGTGACCATATGCCATTCATTCCCATTAAGCTTGATTATGAGGCCATTTATTTAGCCTATGAAACAAATTCTACCCTCTCCTCTTCAATCAATTGGGTTGATATTTCCTTAGATTATGGCACATCCTCTGATCCCTTATCTCGTACATTCTCTACTGATGAGAACATCATGGAAATCATGATGTTAGATGATGCGTCGTAGGACGATCATCATCATCGTTCTTCGTTGCTAGGTTCCTTCAAGGATAATCTTAGTGAACTCTATCGACCCAATGTCGTTGAGATGTCTACGAATTTCATATCCATCTATGGTATCAATTTTGAGAATAACTTGTCGAATATTGAAGAGACTATTCCTCTCGATATTTCTATCAAACCTGAAATTGTAGAGAACTTACATATCAGTGCATCTTTCTCTCCTGATGTGATCAATACTTATAAAGCCCTGTTCCAATAATTTAGAGACATTTTTTCCTAGTCCTATGAAGAGATGCGAGGGATCAATCCAAACATTGTTGTACATGAAATAAAAGCATATCCCAATGCTAAGGCAGTTCGACAATACCTCCATCCGGTTGATCCCAATAAATCTTCCACTATTAAAGAAGAATTTGAAAATATTCTATGTGTTGGTTTCATCTACCCCATACCTCTAACTGATTGGGTATCCAACATTGTTCCTATCATGAAGAAACATGGAACAATTCGTATGTGTGTCGATTACCAAGACATTAATTGTGCTTGTCCTAAGGACAATTATCCTACTCTGTTAATCGACTAGATTGTTAATGATCATGCCAGTTGTGAAATATTTTCGATTATGGATGGTTTTTCCACCTACAATTAGATCCACATTCTCCCAATATACCAACATAAAACAACATTTATTTTTCCATGTGGCACATTTAGATATCGAAAACTTCATTTTGGATTAAAGAACATTGGGGCCACATTTTAGAGGGCAATAAATTATGCCTTCTAGGACATCAAACACATTATACAACCATATCTAGACGATTTACCTGCTTACTCGAAGCATCAATTTGAACATCCAATGCATCTTAAGGCTATATTTTTTCATTTTATACACTATAAAATTAGGTTCAATCCACATAAGTGTGTGTTTTGTGTTAGCTCTAATCGAATTACTGGTTTCTTGATTTCGAAACATGCAATTTGTATTGACCCATTGAAAGTATAGGTGATATTAGATCTGCCTACTCCTTCCTCCCTTCCTTAGCTTCAATGACTCCAAGGGAAGGCTAACTTTCTACGTGTTCATTCCAAACTATGCCGAATTGACCAAAGGATTTACTCACCTGTTAAAGAAAGGGGTTCCCTTCCATTGGGACGATAAAACCCAAAAGGTGTTTAATGCCTTCAAAGATGTTCTGATTCAAAAATTCTTGTTGTATCCCCCAGATTACTGATGTGATTACTTGCTATAACTCATTTTTTCATCTACTACCATCGCTATGGTATTATTTATGTGGGGACTAAACATCCCATCTATTATTTGAGTAAGAACTTTAATGATACCAAGATCAAATATACTCAAGTCAAAAAGTTAGCTTATCGGTTTTCAAGGATGTCCAAAGGTTTCACTACTATATATTTCCTCACAATATGATTGCCATTTCTAACTACAACCCAATGACATACGTATTGTCACATCAATTTTTTAGGGTAAAGTACTCCAAATGGATTGTCATCGTCCAGGATTTTGATTTGTATTTTTTCAAATCCAAGTTGAAGAAATCCTTAGTCTTTGCTAAGATAATATGTAACCTTCCCACAATGAATTCTGAAACAACGTCTGACGATTCCATTCCAGATGAGTCTTTGTTCCTTATTGTGTCATTTGACCTGTGGTATGGATACATTATCATATATCTCCAAACCTATACTTTCCGGTATGATACCTATAGCTTTGAGCAACTATGTATCCAATATCAAGATAAACACTATATTATGCTTGGGGGCACCCTTTATCATCATGGTATCAATGTGATCTTTCTAAGGTGCCTGACTCATGAGGAGGCCGAGAAATTCCTAAATGAATTCCATGTCAGGGCATGTGGTGGACATATGTCTAGTTACACCATTTCACAAAATATTCTGTATGCAAGCTACTTTTGACCTACTATGTTTCATGACGACATCCTTGCGGTCCATAAGTGTCATGCCTGCTAGATATATGATCATAAAACACACAATCCACCCGCTCCTTTGCACCTTGTTATCTTCATTGGACCTTTTGTGAAATTGAGCATTGATTTCATGACATGTAACCCTCGCTCAGCCGGGGGGCATGGATACATCATTGTGGCGATAGACTATTTTACTAAGTGGGTTGATGTAATGCCTACATACAATAATATCAAAACAACTGCTCTCTTCTTTTTCAATCATGTTATTGTGAGGTTTGGTGTACCACAAGCCATAGTTATATACCATGGGAAAAATTTTCGTAGCCACATGATGTCTAGACTAACTGTGAAGTTGGGCCTCTCCCATGAGAATTCAACTCCATACTACCCTCAAGCGAATGGGAAAGTTGAGGCCATAAATAAATTTTTGAAAAAAATGCTTCAAAATATGATATGGGTTCATAGATATAACTGGCATCTAATAGTTTATACATCCGTGTGGGCATATCGAACTTCTGCTCAGACTACTACCAGATTTACACCATTTCAATCAGTATACAATTTGGAAGTAATACTTTCGATTGAATGTGAAATTTTGTCTTTGAAACTTGATATCGAGCTCCTTCCCGCCACTTCTGTAGAAGAAGAGAACCCCTTACATCTGACATGTTTAGATGAAACTCAACGTATCTCACGATTTCTAATGAGGCCCATAAAAAATGCATTAAAGCGTAATATGATAAGAATGTCATGTCTCATGTCTTCTCAAAAGGTGACCTTGTCTTGTTATATGATCAAGAGTATGATAATTTAGGATCGAGAAATCTTGAGCCAATGTGGCTAGGTACATATGTTTTTAAGCACGTTCTTGCTAAAGGGGCCTACGAACTTGTTAATTTCAATGGAGTTCCATTGGCACATCCTAGAAATGGGTTGTACCTTAAAAATACTATGCTTAAGTAATTTTTGAATAGTTCATTATGTAAATGTTATATATAGGTGTGTTGAGTGTGTTTGTAGTGTCATCCCTTCAGAGTTTCCTATAGTTTTCGTTAATCATGTTTACATTTGGTTTTCAGATGTCAACATCCCTTCAACCATATTTTGGTTATGATGATGGCTCTAGTCGTAGTACTCGAAACATTTCTTCTGTAGCATGGGATATATATGATCTAAATGGAAAGTTAGTGAGTTTACAAGGTATTTTTATTGGTCGCTTTACAAATAATATCGTTGATTATAGTACAGTGATCGAGCTATTGTTTGATTCTACTTCTCATGGTATCCACCGTATAGTTATCAGACTTGACTCACAACTTATAGTACTACATTTGACTAATGTCTATTCGGTTAGAATTCTAACTATTATTAGTTTTTTATTAAGGGTTTGCCTTCTGTTATGGAATTAAATCTTCTCTGTGGACAGAGATGATCCTTCTAGCCCTAGAGTGGGTCTAGTAACAAAATGAAAAACTAGAGTGTAGATTCCTAATTACTGAATGAAATAGACGAGGTAGATCGACCTACCTAGAGTCCAATGTTGTCATTGCGGTTGTTGTAGTGGTGGCCTCTCGATTCCTGTCTCGGCAAGTCACGATCCTTTCATAGTGATACTTGGATACCTGCACAAGAACAACAAACAAGAGTAGTGGATGAAGCAACAATCTCATTCATAATTACTAACTAGTCAAGGAGGGATAAGCATGTTACATCAATAAAATACATCAACACGACATGGGAACCAGACAATAGTTATACATATTTATTGATAAAAGAAAGAGTTACAACCAAGCCTTGACGTCGCGGCCTCCTTTAGCGAGGTTCTGATGAAGCGCGTCTCAATGATTTTCATGGAATTCAGACGGGGTAAAGGCACAATCCTAATCTCTCTCAATGAGGGACTCTTTTGTTCTATCTTGAATAGAAATCTCTCCAGTTTTTCTGCTACAATATCTTTAGTTCAGCTAGCTTCATCAATGGAGGATGGCTATATTTATAGAGGGATAGGAGGAGGTTGGGATCCCTAATATGGTGGAAGGGAGGCCTTATCCCTTGGGAAGTTTCCCCAAAGGGTGGAAACAAGAGGCCAAAGGAGGAAGGTCATGGTTATTCAGTCGAACCACTCCCTATGACTCATCCAAGAGGTTGTTGTGATCGAAACTTCACCTCTATTTCTAAAATAATTTCCATAAACAAATTGGCATGGGTGGCTAACTGAGACAGAGCACAATTTGGCATGGGGGCCAATGTTAATCTTCCTCATCGGCACGAGGGCATAACGGGCTACCAGTGCCAAGGAAAAAAACAAGTGTTTTTGGTGGTCTATTCAGGAAATGGTCAATAGAAGGAATTCTTTCCTCATGGCAAGGGATGCAATGTTGTGAAACCAGATCAAAAAATAGAAGAAAAGAGATATCAATGCCTTATAAATAAGCCACTTCGAGGGGGAAACCTCCAATACATTACATGAATGAAAAATTATTGGATGATACAATTTACAAAACCTCCTTTCTACATATAGGACTCCATGGGGCCAAAATGTAATCCTAGTGGGGCCACAGTGTAATCCTAGCCGACCTAACAATAATAATGTAAGGACACAATAATAACAATATGGGGGTTATAAGGGTACAACAATAACAATAAGGGGGTTACACTAAAAACAATAAGGGACTATACTAGTAATATAGGGACCTAACATGCTCCTCTCCTTCAAAAAAGTGTTGTCCTCAATGCTTGAGTAGCTCTAGGTGCTTTTGTATAAAATTCTCATCCTACCATGTAGAGCCTTTAGTGGGTAAGTTCTTCCATTTGATGAGATACTCTGAAATTGATCGATTTCGTAGCTATCGAGTTCTTGTTTCTGTGACTGCTTTAGGTTCCAATATGGTTTTCCTTCCTCATAAAGTTTTGGAAATACTGTTTGAACTATAATTTTGTCTCCTATAACCTTTTTTAAGCATGAAACATGGAAAACTAGATGCACTCGTGAAGAAGCAGGAAGCTCCAATTTGTATGCCATAGTACCAATATTTTGCAACACCTTGTAAGGACTATAGTACTTTGGTGATAATTTATTATCCTTATTAGCTTGCTTGAGAGACATTTGTTTTTATGGTTGTAGCTGAAAAAATACCCAGTCTCCCACATCAAAACTTCTCTCACTGTGATGTTGATCTTCCTGTTTTTTCATTCGATTTTGTGCCAAATTTAGGTTATCCTTTAAGAGTTGGAGAACTTCTTTTTCATGCTCGATGTGATCCTCCACTTCTTGAACCCTAGAATTTTCCCTTAAAGAAGATGTGATGGACGGTGGATGATATCCCTTGCATGTGTTCTTCCCTTAGTAAGTTCTCTCCTCAGTGTCTCACAGAGGAGAAGTGTTCCATTCAAAGAATGTTTTTGTTTTGGTTGAATTCTTGTATATGACGATCTTTATTTTCTATAAAGATATATTTTTTTTCTTCCAGTATCAAATGTAGGATCTTCATGAACACAGATAGGCTCCCACTTCTTGTCCTTCTTTATTCATCCCTTGTCGGTTGTCTAATCTATTTGGATATGAAATGTTTCAAAAAATGTTCACATCTTCATCCTTTCTTGAAAATTTTGTCTAAACAACCACTGCTTCCTTTGTAGATTATTTCAAAGTCATAACCCAACATCTTTGTGACCCATTTTTTCTGCTCTTTTGAAGATAGTCTTTGTTTCGGAAAGTTTTTAAGACTATCATGAATAGTTTTTACCTTGAAGTGTCTTCCCATTAGGTACGTTCTCCATTTCTTTAGTGTGTGTAGTATTTCTAACATTTCCTTCTCATAAATAGGTTTCTGTAAATACTTTCCTTTGAATGGACGACTTTAAAAAGCAATGGTTCTTCCTTCTTTGGTAAACAACACCGATTCTAACTTTCTTGAATAAATTCAAAGTAGGTTTTTTGTGAGCCTTGGTAATAGCTAAACGTGGTAATATTTTATCCTCATAGTAGATATTCGAGCCTTAGTTGCTTCAGGAGTCCATGAAAAAGCATCTTTCTTCAATAATGTTGTTAGAGGTGCTACTATTCTCCCATAATTCTTAACAAACTTGCGATAATACCCTGTTAACCCGAGAAATCCTCGCAACTTCTTTATGGTTGTGGGGACTTTCCATTCCTTAATGGCTTTAATTTTATTAGGGTCTACCTTAACACCCTCGTGAGATACAATATGACCCAGATATTCCACCTCTTGTACTCCAAAGAAACATTTGGATGTTTTTGCATATAATTGTTTCTCCTGCAATAGTTTGAGCACCCTGTCAACATGTTGAACATGATCCTTCCAAGACCTGCTGTAGATTAGTATAACATCAAAAAATACTAGCACAAATTTTCTAAGGAAGGGTTTGAAAATGGAATTCATCAACCCTTGAAATGTAGAAGGTGCATTGGTAAGGCCAAAAGGCATGACCAAAAATTCATAATGATCCTCATGAGTTCGAAATGCTGTTTTCGGAATATCTTCAGTCTTCATTCTAATTTGATGATATCGTGAACGAAGATCCAACTTGGTAAAATAAATTGCTCCATGTAATTCATCCAATAATTCATCGATCAAAGGAATGGGTATCTTTATTGGTGAGCTTATGAGCTCTATAATCTAGGACTTATTAATTTAATCACTTTTGAACCTGGGATATCTAGAGACTTTAGTGTTTGGAAGGCACTGGAATAAAATGAATAGCATGATCAAAGATAGATAAGTGGAGTTCTTTGGGAGTATCAAACACCTTGGAATGATTGTCCAAGACTTTTTGGAGATCTGGAGAAATAGATGATTTTGATGTTGGAACTTCTAGTGAGCATAATTGTGCAATTACGCCCCGTTGTTATTTCTTCAAAAGATTTTTCATGTCATCAGATCTTATTATCTTTCCTGGCTTCCCTGTGATACCCTGTAATTCGATTTCCTTTCCTTCCGAAAAAAATTTCAAGAAAAGTTCTTGAAAATTAAAAGCTATCATCCCCAAAGATTGTAACCATTGTACTTCTAGTACAACATCAACACCTCCCATTGGGATGGAATGCATTGGAATATTCAATACATATTCCCCCATGGCTAGCTTGATATTATGGCATTTTTCAGAGCAATTTATAGTTCCTCCATTTGCAACCATCACTTGACATTTTGGTGCTGGGTATAGGAAACAATTCAATTCCTTGGCTACCTTACAATGAATAAAATTATGGGTACTACCCGAATCAATCAACACTATTACCTTTTTCTTCTTGATATCTCCTTCTATCTTGAGAGTTTGAGGAGTGGTAATTACTACCAATGCATTACATGATATGGTTGGACTCATTTCTTCTTCTTCTAGGGTTTATTCCTGGTGTATATCCTCTATTTTTGAAGTTTATTCTTCATTTTTTCCTCCTCTTCACAATCTATGTAAAATAATTTCTTCTCAATGCACTTATGACCTTTAGTGTATTTTCTATCACAACTGTAGCAAAGCCCTTTTTCTCTTTTTTCTTCCAATTTTTGTGGTGTCAACCTTGTAGGTTGTGGAAGTCTAGGACTAGCAACACTTCCATCTTTATAAATGTGAGTGGTAGGCTTCCTTATCGCCATAATTTTACATTCAATTTTTCTTTCCAACCTGAATGCCTTCTCCAATGAATCAAGTTCCCAAACACAAACTTCATGTTGGATGTTATCGTTTAAATTCCCTATGAAGACATCAATCCTATGTTCCTCTAGAATATCAGTTACCCTTATATTCAATTTTTGGAAGTCGTCAATGTGTTTCACCACCAAACCCTTTTGTTTGAGATTTATCAATTGGATAAAGAAGGTGTTGCTCTTTTTATATTCATAATGTGCTATCATTTCCTCTGTAAAAATTGACCAAGTGACAATTTTTTTACGGGAGCAAAGCCATCGATACCATACAAATTTATTTTGTTCTAAATGTAAAGTTGCAATGCATACATTTTGTGTGTTTTGCACATTATTGAGATCAAAATATTGCTCCATATATAGTGTCCATGTTACGGGATCCTTGCCATCAAATTTCCTCATATTCATCTCTGGAATATGGTGGTTCTTCAATCTAACATTAGATTTTATGAAATCATGATTAAAATTTGTTTTTTCCTCATCATGAGTTTCTTCTACTATCTTTTCACCATTAGGAATCATTTCTTGTATCAACTTTGACAAACCTTGCTTCAAACCTTCCATGTCCTCCTTCAAACCTTCCATTTTTTCTTCCATACCATCCTTCAAACCTTCCATCATAGCGTCCATACCTTTCTTCAAACCATCCATCTTAGCTTCCATGCTTTTCTTCAAAACATCCATTTCATTTTTTGTTGCTCTTTGCAAGAGAAAAATTTGGTGCGTTTTCTCTTGTAATTTTGTTATGTCATATTGCATTTATTCATCTTCATGAGCTATAGTAGAGCCTTATGAAGGCTTAATGGGTGTTGAATTATTTTTAGGGGGGATTTAAGAATCCAATAATGATATCTATTCTACAATATTCCCTTGGAATCAATTCAAATTGATTCTTCAAACAAGACTTATGCAATTCGGAAAAAAATAAACACAATTTTCTTGCTTTTGAGGAGCTTGATATTGAAATTACATTATATTTGTGATTGTGGAACTTCAATATCTGAAATTTTTCCTTGAGGTAGCCCTCTGAATCCTCTTTCGAATTCCACAAGTCTGACCTGATTTGGATTCTTCAAGGCAAAGTTATTTCCACTATCCTAAAATGTCGTAATTATAGACTAATTCTGTAGAGCAAACTTGTATGACTTTCCACGTGTAACTGTTTTCTCCTTCAGCTCTAAAATTTATAGAAAACAAACTACAATCCGTCTAATTCCAGCCACCTTTTATAGAATTCCAATCTGATGCTCAGAGAGAGGGTTATGAAGATTTTCCCACGATCACCTCTTTGAGATGAAATTTGGGACCTTGAAAAAGACCTAAATTCCACATATCATATCTCTGAAACTATTGTGAACCAAGCTATGAAATTGTGCGATGATGTTCCTCAGGATTTTGGCTTTGTGCACTAAAAATTTTAGCTTCTGAACCTTTGTAAAAAAAACGTTATAGCGAAAATGCCACGATGACCTGTTTGGTGCAGCGAACCCCTAGAATCCAAAGCTCTGATACCAAATGTTGTGAAACCAGCTCCGAAAATAGAATAAAATAGATATCAATGCCTTATAAATAAGCCACTTCGAGGGGCAAACCTCCAATACATTACATGAATAAAAAATTCTTGGATGATACAATTGACAAAACCTCCTTTCTATATATAGGAGTCTATGGGGCCACAATGTAATCCTAGCCGACCTAACAATAATAATGTAAGGGAATAATAATAACAATATGGGGGTTACAGGGATACAAAAATAACAATAAGGGGGTTACACTAACAACAATAAGGGACTATACTAGTAATATAGGGACCTAACATGCAATGATGTTATTTGCAAGGCATAACACTTTATTTTGATCACAGAAATGAGCCTCCAATGTGCAGGAT
Source organism: Pinus albicaulis (assembly GCA_034641835.2). Lineage (NCBI taxonomy): Eukaryota > Viridiplantae > Streptophyta > Pinopsida > Pinales > Pinaceae > Pinus > Pinus albicaulis. Next base: position 1,370 of record JAXQQM020079550.1, on the reverse strand, counting down.
GGGGATTGTAGGGACAGTGAAAAAATTATGTGTAACAGATGCCCCCAAAAGCATGAGGTCCAAGAGAGAGGAAGGGGTGAAATTCTTTATGAGAACGCATTCGAACCAAACACCACTGTCGGAAGACCTACAATGAAAAATACAACTGATATCTCTGATACATAAACATGTGGCATGGGCGCAACCATCCATAATAGAGTACATATAAACTGAGATCCAAGGTATGGACGCAGCCATCCAATCAAAAGAGTCATGTAATAAAGTCATGATAAATCATAATATCTCGCAGCCTGGATCTTATCAGACAAAACCCAGGGTATTGCACTCCATCTCGACCTAAACAAGTACAAATTCAAGCATGCGAATATGTGAGATGAAGTCGAAAATGTAGGAAAGTCACCTGATTAGCAGCCAATGATGAAATTTGTTAACAAGTGCGAGAGAAACCACCAATAATGATAATGCCTCTCAAGGTACAACAGGTACAATCCATGAAATGTGAACAGTGAGCTGCCATTGAACACCCGTAGAATCACTCGACCGAAGGCCAATGATGTGGACCTATTGTCGAATGTGAAGAATCTACCTTTGAGGCATGCAGGCTCCAAGGTACCGTTAGGGAGTCTCTAGACCAACTTCCTGGATAATGAGTTGAGGTCAACAAGAAGTGACCTAGTCAAAGGAGGGCCATAATTTATCCCACATCATCGACACGAGATAGAGGAATATAATGATAGTTAATAAAGACCAACAGAGAATCAGAGGGAGGTTGAAAACGTAAACTTCTCTTGAACATATCAGTGACACGAATCTGGATTTGGTAGTATTTGACATTAAGGGATTGGAGGTCATGGTGACATGGCAAAGAGTAGATGAGAGGTTAAAATAGATTACCCAAACCCATGGAGGAAAAATATGATGAAATGAGATGTCCCCAACCCGACATGAATGTAGACGAGTGTCATGTTCAAGAGTGACATACTACCGACAAAACTGAAATTTGGTTCAATTTTCCCCCACCATTTCTAGCGAGTACCCTAATTATTTTTGAAAACAAGCTTAAAGGGGATAACATATGCTTATGCTGTAATTTTTTCCTTCAGACAAATCCAACCTAGTACATTTTACGAGCACTAGGAAGGAGGAACTCGGTAAGCATCATGGTGACAATGTCTGATGTCATCAGGGTTTAACAATTCTGAAAAAGGAAGAACTCAACATATTTTCATGTTTAGAGAGTTTGAAAAGAAGAAGAAAAGAAAACTCTAGCTTGTCCCTTTTCGTAAGTAGTCTCTTAGATCTGAAAAGGTAGAAAACAATATCTGAAAGAACCTCTTAGTCGTGATAGGCTAAGGTATTCCTTTTTCGTA
>JAXQQM020091814.1:0-40745 GCA_034641835.2 Pinus albicaulis | reverse complement strand
AGTTTCAACTAATTCTAAACAAGGAGCTAGAATCTAGGCAGCCAAACAACTTGCCTCTAAAAGGAAGGAAACTGATTCTTTGACTTGATTTTCACTTTTTTGGGAGTGAATCATCTAGAATAGGTAAAATTGAATCAAAGTTACATGCCAACCACAAAATTACATCAAGATAACTCAAAAATTAGATCCACAATCAAAACTAGTCCTACTGGCCGAAATTCTGAGCTGGAAGATGAAAAATTAGCCAAAAATCTCTATGCGTCGCGCGCCTTTCAGCCTGCTTTTGGGGCACTTCCTAGCATCAATATCAAGCTCATGATAGCTTGTTGGAAAGCCCTGGATGTTTTCTATCCAGACCAAGTCGAATTTCGCAATTTGGAGCTCATTTTCCCCTCCAAAACTTCATTCTCCCACAAGTACTTCCTACTGGTGCAAAAGGTGGCAGAAAGGTGATTTTCATGGTGTTTTTGGCCCTTTTGATCATTCAGAACTTGGTGAAATGATTTTTCCATACTATAGCATGCATAACTTACCATGAAAAATCCAAAAATATAAAGTTTTCCTCCAGCAAGTGTCCGACTCATAAGCGCGCGCGTCGACGCGCTACGCGTTGGGTTGAAAAACCTGTTTTGAGACCAAAATTTTCCAAAATAACAAAAACTTCTTCAAATTTACTCAAATTTGGAGCGAAGACCCTCCATCATGTATCATGCCCAGCCAATGAAGCCTCGGCCAAAATCCGAAGTGGATCAGGCCTCTTCCGCCGTTTTAGTGCTCTGCTCAACCTCCTCTTCAGAATCTTCATTTTTGCTTTGCAGACGTGCATGCGGGCCCAATAATGACCTTTCATGTGACGAAGCATGTATTTGTCTCTATTGGCCTTTGCCAACAACTTCTCCAGATGAATGTTAACATGCATGAGTTCGGTCTCTCGCTCAACTGGTGTCATCTCAGGAGGTCTCTTCCGGGCCAATTGTCGATCTTCAGGGATTCGTCGCCGCTCTAAAAGTGTGTGCTGATCCTCTAGTTGTTTGTTATGTTGCTCCAGATAGTTTATCACCCACTGAGATCTCTGCAACTTAACATTCAACGTGTCAATCTCGGCCTTCTGCTGCTGGACGATCTCTTTCAGTTTCGAGCTAGGAGAGCTCGCATCAACATCGATGAATGTGAATTCTGTATCTTGGCCTCCTGAGGGGCCCTCATAATGTATAGGCCTCTTGCTTCTATCCTGAATCTATACCTGTGCTGAAGAAGAAGGCGAGACCCCTTCCACCCCGGGTGGAGATAATACTCGCGCTGCTGATGAAGTCAACGAGACCCCTTCCACCCCGTGTGGAGATAATACTCGTCGTGTAGCTGCAAATAAGGCCCTGTGGCCTCACTGGTATGTCACATACACTGGAGCACTGATATGCTCAGCCTCCCTCATCATGAACTACCTCAGGAGGCGGCTGTGGCGCTGCGAAGAAGTCACGGGAGATGAAATCCTCCCAAGTAATGCCCTGCTGTGTCAGCTGATGTACCACTATGATTTTGATCAGCGCGTAATGATATATACTGCTATGCTGATGTGCTGGGGTCTTCTTTTATATAATAAATTTCATCCTCTCTATGTTGCGATACATGAAGTATGGAATGCTCATCATACGTACCCTCGTGAAATGCATCAACAAACGGACATGGTACGCATAGAGGCGCGAGAATCTGCCCTCGCAACTGAAATATCAAATGATGAGCTTCATCAATGGTGCAAACTCATCCTTTAGAAATATGAATGGAAATACCCTGCTCAGCTGCCTCATAAACCTAGGTTTGATGTATGGCTCATAGTAGGATTTCTCTAGCTGTTGTCGTTTGTTCCATTCCTCTCCTATGTTCGGTATTCCAGTGGCCTAAGCAATGGTCTCTGGTGACAGAATGAAATCTACTCCGGTAAGGTTTTTCACGGCCATCATGTAAAAGTAGAACAAATAGGCGAGCTAGCTCATGATGATGCTGAGTTCGGGAAGTCATCTCACAGTATTGGAAACATGTATGATGCTGAAAACAATCCATTGCAAGCGGGCAAGCCTGCAAATGAGCCAAAGAAGTAGGCTCCTCCCTGACATGCCTACCACTTTTGCCACTTTTGTGAGACCTCCGTGGCACATTAATCTCTGCTGTGGAATCACTGTCATACTCCTGCTCATAAACTGAATCCGTCTCTGACATGGTGCTGAAATCAAGATGTTTGCAAAATATATGCTGATATAGGTATAGTGAAGACAAGAGTTTAGTGTATGCTTTTACTCCCAAATGTGTCACATGTGTATCAAAGTATTATAGGAAGGCCACAATGATAATGGTTCTGTCAAATGAGTTTGCATGAAAAACAGTCACTGCTTTGATTATAAGGGGATTTGACAAGTGAGTAGAAAAGCGTGTAATGTGGGGGAAATAACTATAAGGAACAAAAGTGACAATAGCCCTTGCAGTGTTTGACAATGTCAATGGAGGATGTGGACAAGTGAAAATGGGACTATGTTATAACATGAATGATAAACAGTGTGAAAACGACAATGGAAATAACAATGATAGCAGTGATGTAATGGAAAAGAAAGAGCGTGAGGCTAAGGTAAATAATGAGCAGGGACACCACTGACAGTAGATGGCATGAGCATATATATCAACAACACAAGTTTGCAAACCCTCACAAAATCACTAACATTTGTTTCAAAACCCTAGGGAGTGATTTAGAAATGAACATAGGGTTTATATCTCACCACACTAAACACTTGTTTCTTTCATTTTCAAACCACCATAATCATGTCCAAAATTCACTAAGTAAGCGTGAAGAACCTACTTGCAAGCAAATCGAGGCAATTTGGCATGAATCTGGGCGAAGGAGCAAAAATTTTTGGCCCTGAAACTCTACGCGTCACGCACTTACCCAGTGCGCCGCGCGCGGTATATGCGTTGCGCGCGTGCAAAATTGCACGGGCCTGTGAAGCCTAGTGCGTCACGCGTCTCTTGTGTGCACCGCGCGCACTTCCACCTCAGCATCCACGGCTTGGAAAACAAGTTTTCGCCCTTCAACTCACCAATTCGAACTTTTCCATGGGAATTTGTGAAAATGACTTGTCCTCCATGGTTTATATAGGTTGAAAAATATCTCATAAAAATCAAATTTGATTTAAATTTTCTCCATAACCCACTTTGTAATGTTTGGCAATTTTGGCACTTTATCACTTAATACAATGCTGTCTTTTGGCTTTTCATTATTTTTTCTAAGTCTTGGACTGATGAAATGTCTTGATTCTTGCAGGGATTTTGGCATTTTGGCTTTGGCAAAGACCAGAGGCATGCTTTGAACTTCTTATGGTGGAACAAATACACAATTATTACAAAAAATAAATTTGATAGTTTCTAGTTCAAAACAGAGTTTTGAACTAGAAATGTCTTCAAATGTTTTTGAGAATAAAAATATGAAATGGGAACCTTTTCCAAACCAACCTTATGGCCTGCGGGCTTTTATTACATGTATCAAAAGACTGAAAACCCTAGACTCTAGGACTAATGACTCTTGTTGACGAAAACAATCATTTATGACCATGAATGACGTGACCTGAACTTCAGTGATTTTTGAGGAATTTTAATTAGCCCTGCAGGTACAAACATGAGGAAATACAAGACGACCAGACCCTCTCGCCATTCAATGGCATGCCCCTAGCGAAATGCAAAAAAGTGGAATAAGCGAGACACCTAAAAAATGATATGAAAAAAGCGAAATGATCTCTAACGGAGGGCTGTAAGGACCGACTCTAACATTGGCTCCAATGGGGATGGTGGCTCCAAGGAGATGCCAAGAACGGCAGATCTCTGGGGTGTCAGAAAGTGCCTTCATTCATTGGGCGATGGAGTCATTATTTCAACAGATAACACAAAAAAATTTGACACATTTATTGACTGAAAACTTGACTGAAAACTGACTGGAAACTGACTCGATTTTAAAACTAAAAAGACTGATAATACTAACTTGACAAACTTTAAACCAACTAACCTCCATCTCCAGAATTATAGCCTTCGCTCCGGGCCCCAGACTGAAGATGAGAGATCAGTACACACTTGCAATAAAACAGAAGTAGAACGATATATACAATGATGATGAAATCAGCATAAAATCCTCAGAAGTGGTATCGCTTGAGTAGCCGACCATTGATCGGCCCTCCAGGACAATCATCCCCGTTCATTTCCTTGAGAAGAAAGGCGTTCTGACCACGATACACTGCAATCTTGAAAGGACCCTTCCATAGGTTTTCAAATTTTCCGTGCTTTCCCTTATCTTCATTTCGAGCATCCCACTTCAAAACCACCTCATCCAGCTGAAACTTATCTGCTTTTGCCTTTCTGTCGTAGATCTTCTTTATGCGCTCCTGACTCTTGAATGTATTTTGAAAGACCTCCTCCCGTGTCTATTGTAAATGAATCATCTGATTAATCCTTCGCTGCATGGGATCTTCCTCACTACCGGCTTCCTGAAGCAATTTGACTACCGGGACAGCAAGAGAAGTGGGAAAAACTGTGTCTAACCCATACACCAACTCGAAAGGAGACATGCCGATAGATTTTTTCTGACTTACCCTATCAGCCCAAAGTGCATTTACTAATTTCTTGTGCCAGCCCTTTTTATTGATTTCTAGCAATTTCTTAATGATATTTACCAAAGACTTATTTGAATATTCCGCCAAGCCATTTCCTTGCGGATGGTAGGCAGTCGAATGTCCCAAGCTGATGTTGTACTTATAGCAAAATTCAACCATCCTTTTTGACTTGAATGCCGCTGCATTATCTGTGATTATCTTACTAGGACACCCAAAACGTGATAGAATGTTATTTTCAAGAAAAGAGATGATTACCGCATCCGTGGCTTGTCGAGTGGGAATGGCCTCGATCCACTTCGTGAAGTAATCCGTTGCTGTCAATATCCATCTATGATGTCTGGATGATGCCGGATGGATTTCCCCAATGAAATCCAACCCCCACTGCTGAAATGGTGCACTGACTTCAATTGGTTTGAGAGGCAAAGGATGTAGTTTTTGCTTCCCTTTGAAAATTTGACATTCGTGACAATTCTTAACAGCCTTATATACATCAGAAAACAAAGAAGGCCAATAGTAACCTGCCCTTAGAATCTTATTCGCTGTGGTTTTCCAAAACAGATGGCCCCCACAGTCTCCTCTATGAAAGTCCTCCAAAACTCTTTTGGCTTCCTCCTCTACCAAACAATTCAATAACATTCCACCAGGGTCTTTCCAATATAATGCAGAATTCAATATGCAAAATTTTACAGCCCTCAAATTCAAGGTTTTACTCTTATTTCTAGGCATCCCGGGTGGTGGAGACAAATTCTGAAGTACGTATAAAATGTCAGCATACCAAGGGGAAGAAACAAAAATATCAGATACCTAAAATGATGTACTCTCCTCATCTTCATCAGACATGGCAGCGATCAAATTAATATCTAGAGCATGCAGATTTGTTTCAGCCATGAGCTTGGCGAGTCCTTGTCCTTTGATCAGCTTAGTTGGTTTAATCTCCACATCATATTCTAACAACGCAGCGATCCACTTACCCCGTCTTCCTTCTGGATCTGCCTGTACCAAAAAATCTTTAACTGCTTCATTAGGAACGTAAGCTATAATGTGGGAATGCAGTATATACACACGGAAATATTTCAAGGCCTTTACAAGTGCAAGTGCTTGTTTCTCAATAATGTTGTATTTCAACGCTCCGTCCCTTATAATCCGACTGAAAAAAGCAATGGGCTTCTCAACTCCATCCCTTTTCTGCATTAAAACAACTGCCAAAGTGTGCCCAGAAGCAAACGAAAACAAAATGAAGTCCTGTGTGTAGTCTGGGCTGTTTAAAATAGGGGCTGAAGAAAGAGCTAACTTTACCAAATTGAATGAATTCACTGCCTCTTCTGTCCACTTTACCTGGCTGTCCTTTTTCAGCATGTTTGTGATTTCTCTAAGATGCTCAGCAAGATTTGGAATGAAACGACGCAAAAAATTCATTTTACCATTAAATGACTGTATTTCTTTCTTGTTCCAGGGCTGTTCAATTTGCTGGATGGCCTCAACACGTGCAGGGTCAACATGAATGCCATCTTTCGATATGATGTGGCCAAGGAGCTTGCCTTCATCCATGGCAAAAAGACTCTTTTTTGGATTCAGCGAAATGCCATATTTTCTGCACTTCTGGAAAACAACTTTCAAGTGATATAAATGTTCTTCATCAGAATTTGAAAACACAGTTAAATCATCAAGGTAAACAACCAAAAATACATCTTTCTCGTTGGCGAAAGCCATGTCCATTGCACGCTGAAAAGTGGCACCTGCATTCTTCAAACCAAACGGCATCTTTGCATAATGAAACGTTCCCCATGGAGTGGTGAACGCAGTTTTGTCACGATCGTCCTCATGCACTAAAATTTGATTATATCCCGGATAGCCGTCGAGTAGTAACATCCTTGATGCTCCAACTACTCGCTGCAATATATGGTCCATTTTTGGCATCGGATAATTGTCTTTTAATGATACCTTATTCAAATTTCTGAAATCGATACATAAACGGATCTCACCTGTCTTCTTTCTCACGGGCACCAAATTTGATATCCAATCAGAAAATCTGATAGGCACAATGATTCCTGACTTATACAACCTGTTTACCTCTTTTTCAATCAACGGTAGCAGCTTCGGATTGATTCTCCTCAACTTCTGACGGAAAGGCTTCTAATTTGGTTTAATAGGGATAGTATGCTGAATGATATTAGTGTCATATGTTTTTAAATCTGAGTAATCCCACGCAAAAGCATCAGCAAATGAAGACAACAATCTCACATACTCCGCTCTTACCTTTGGTGACAATGACTTGGATAACTTTACCATCTTTGGGTTTTCAGCTGTCCCAATATTTACCTCTTCAACACCTTTTTCGGTCGGCCTCAATGTCGGTTTGCGGGCTACATCGTCTTGATCAAAGAGTTCCTCTAGAGGAATCAATCCTTTAGGAATGATGTTATCTTTAAGTTGCAGCACTTCCATTTGATTTATTTGTATATCATCATTACCATCATCATGTTCTGTATCTATGGAGGTGTCTTTAAAATTACCCTTATTTTGCAGAAAATCACTAATCTCCTCGTCGTCCTGAAAAACTTGCCAACATCTCTGATTGTCCGGAATGGTGGGGCGGTGCTTCACATGGATCTCGAACTTGTTGCTGGAATTCATTGGGATCTTTAAATTTCTTGCTGCCTTAGCAAGTCCATCAGCAACACCATTTTGTATGCGAGGCACACACGTCAAGGTATAATCTGAAAATAACTTCAAAATGTCTAAAACTGCATTACGGTAAGCCCTCATGCGAGGATGCTTGGCTTGAAACTCACCCTTTACCTATTTTATCACCAACTCCGAATCACCATAGACTGCAATTATTTTCGCTTTCAACTTTCTTAGAATCTTAAGGCCAGCAATCAGAGCCTCATACTCCGCCTCATTGTTAGAACAGTCAAATGCTAGTTTGTAGGAACATACTCTCACATTGCTTGGAACCTTATCCGGAGCGGAAAATGGACTGCGTATCCAAACACCAATTCCAGCACCATCACTACCTACTGCGCCATCAAAATCCATGGTCCAAAGACCAGCTTCATCCTCCTCTAAGTGCTGAAATTGCATCAGCTCTGTTTTTTCTGTTTGCTACCCATCGTCTTTAGCTAATTGCTCAACAGTATCTTGCTTTTCTCGTCTTTCTTTCTGCAGAACTTCTCTAAAATTTTTAGTGATCTCTGGTATATCTTCTGCCTGAACTAATTGACTATCTATATCATTAAAACTATCAGCAAACAAAACAAACGACTCTAAGTCGGTATGTATATAATATACAGGATGATTGATTGGTTTCTCCTTGCTTGTTATCATGTATTTCATCTTCTGCTCTCGATATAATTTTCTCATTTGACCAAAGACTGGAATTTTTGCATAGGAGAAATCTAACTGTAGTGTACCTTTCAACTTTGCCCCCCAAGATCTAGAAAGGAGCATCCCAAATCGAGGAGGAATGTCCGCCAGAACCACATCCATCAAGACATTCTTCGCAGGAATTTGATCTAAACTTACAACCAAGTCTTTGATGAGTCCGATACATCTCACACGGCTGGAATCAAATGAATACAAATCATGGTATTTCCTTGTAATATCTAAACCCAACTTTTCCATGATTTCCTTTGGCATAAGAATGTGCGAAGCACCAGAATCGAACATGGCATTGTGCAATACATATTCATGCAACCTCAAACTGATATAAAAGGGAGGAACATCACTGTGAGGGGACTCACCATCTAAACCAGGCCCAAATATCAATTCAGGCTGATCATCTTCAATATTTACCGTGTCAAACATTGGATCAAAATTCAGAATTTTGGAGACTTGACCTCGATAGCTACTGTTCTTCATAATTTCTGTCAAAGGAATAGATACCTTCAATTTGGAAATTTCATTTTCCAAACTAAAAGCTGAAACTCTTTCAACTTCTTTGACCGGAACTTCTTTCTTTTCAGCCTTATCCTTCATTATACTTGACTGATTGGCCTTTTCTGCTGATGATGGTTTACTAGCTGCGGGATCAATTGTCTCTTTTCCTTTCTTCTGTGGTATAGGTGAATCCATCTTTGGTGTTGAAGCCTCTTTTCTCTTCTGAATTGGGTTTATGGGCACATCTCTGTTTCTCAATGAGTATTGCTTCTGCTGGGTGGACAAAGCATTCATATATCCTCTTTGGTATTCATCTGATTCTTCCTCCAGAGCTTCATCGCTTGCTAAAATGAAATCCTCATCTTTCTATGCAGCTGAACTCTCTCCATATTCTTCATCCTCAGTGATGTAAATGGGCAGATCGTCGGGAGTAAAGAAGTGGATTTTCTCACCTACTACATCATCATCATCATCTGAATCTTGACTTACAAAATTCTGCAAAAGAGGTGTTTTAACTTGCTGCTGGGCTGCCGGCTCTTGTGCTCTCTGTTCACGCTGCTTAATTCTGAACTGTGGCTGTTGCTGGCCACGGTAGTTGGGATTACGAATCTGTGTTTCTGGCTTGTCAAGCGTCATTCTTTTGAACATTTTTTCCATCTCATGAAGCCAGTGCTGTTCTGATGCAGATGTGGAGCTTCTTCTTTTATGGTCACTCTCTTTTCTGCTTTCAACCGGGCTCTCTTATCATTCAGATTCGCCTTAACACTAACAGCAATCTTCTACATATCTTCCAAGGTAGGCGGATCTCTGTCTCGTAGTGAATAAGCCATCTCCGGATCAAAACCGTCCGGGAATTTAAGGAGAGCTGACTTTCTACACGGTCTTAAGTCATATGGGATTGCATTATAAACTATATTGAATCTGATAATATAATCCTGAACGGACTCACCAGGATTACGTTTGATGCTAGTATACTCAGAAGTAATCTGCAGCGGATCTTTTTTCATCTCCCACCGATCTAAGAATTGTGTCTGAAGCTCTTGTAATGTATTGATACTTGCGGGTTGTAGAGCAATGAACCATTTATGAACCTCACCTCCAAAATTTTGGGCAAACAACCTCATGGACACATTTTCTTCATCTATTTCATGCAGGTCCAAGAAATCTGTCATTCTGACAATATGCTGTTGAGCGGATATACTCTGTGGCATGCCATCAAATATTGGAATCTTACTCTGATAATCAGCAGGCATAGGATCCAAATTTGCAGGTAAAACAAGAGGCGCAAATCTCGCAGCCATGGCTCTTGGTAGATTTATAATCTGATGTCTCAGAGAAACAGGTGGAATGGGAGCAGTAGATGAACGAGGTGTATGCGGTGGAGATGGGGGAGGAATTGTTGCTGATTGTTGATCAGAGATCTCAGGCTGTACGGGAATGGTAGGGATAAAGGGAGGTTCAGTGGGAATCCGTGAACCGGATGCAATTTCAGATGGCCCAAGAGTTTGTGAAGCAGATTCAATGAATTCGGGAATGTTGGTTGCCACAATGGAGTTTTGAAGATTAAGGATATAATTATCGATAGATCTATTTGCTTGCTCAACTTCTAGATACTTGATAAATTCAGGATTGATGACGGTAGAACCAGTGGCACTTTCGGATTTGGTTTCAAACAATGATAACTCAAACTGATCGTCAAACTCAATATCTTCAATGTATTCAAAAACAGTGGGGTATGAGTGAGATTTGACCAAAGGAATAATGGGAGCTTCTCGACGGAAAATTCTTGGGATTAGGTTGGGGTTTTCATATACTGGAGGCGGATTTGGATCAGGATTTGATCTGGTATGCCTTTTTGAAGCCAGTGTATTGATCTACTCAAGAAAAATTCAAAGGAAACAATAAATTATTTTCATCCTATCGACTTCTAGACTCAATCATCCAAAGGTTTAGAACGAATAAGTATACTGGGGTAATTTGCAAATTAAGTGATGCATTCACAAGCTAACCGGAGATCGACTGAAGCATCGTTTATCTGCTTCCGCTTATGCATGGCAAAAGCGTTTCGAAAGCTACCTGGCGTGACTTCAGAATCCGTCTAAGACTCATGAAACAAACACATCAACAAGCAAACCATTGAGATTTTTTTTTGTCCCCAGTATGGTCGCCACTATGTTAGCGCTCAAATCTACCTTAGGCTGAAATAAGGTAAAACTCAAGGCTACATCAAACCACGCTCAGCCTCGTAGCTAGCCCTACGAGGACAGGAGAGGGCTCTCTCCGGGTCTATCTCGGCAAAAGGTCTTCGAAGGGGCTGAGATGACTTATAACGAATACTGATTTTAGGCTAGTAAAGAGATAGGAAAGTTTGATTTTGATTTTTGGGTTTTTTGTTGAAAAAATGGGAAAAACAATTTTGGGTCCGGGGATAAGGCCAGATTTTTGCAGAATTCGAGTTGGGGCGAGGTAGGAAATAGTCTTGATGCTTTTGATCAGGTGTATGGATGGATCAGAATGAAAAAGGAGCTGAAGAGGGCAAGGGAAAACATGGATCCTCTCCAAACTGGCGAAAACATGTAAAACTAAATAAATTCAAAGGCAGAGCACTGTAAACAATGGATTCAACCTCATCTACTCATTCATTTAGTTTCAGAAGCATAAGAAGGGATGGCATACATTAAACATGAAATAAATTACAATAAACTGAGAGAAAACACCATCAAAAACTGAAAGCCACAAGAATCCCAACAGGTGCTGCAAAACCTCTGATCTTTCCTTAGCCAAAATATGAAAAATATGTACAATAGTGTGCCAAACTTTTCCCAAGAGTCCAACCTGTAGAATGTCTCATAAATTACATCATATAGACCATCCTAACCCCCTCCCATGCCTCTAGGGGTCGAATTCCTCCTTCTAGGAGCAGTTTCAACTAATTCTAAACAAGGAGCTAGAATCTAGGCAGCCAAACAACTTTCCTCTAAAAGGAAGGAAATTGATTCTTTGACTTGATTTTCACTTTTTTGGGGAGTGAATCATTTAGAATAGGTAAAAGTGAATCAAAGTTACATTCCAACCACAAAATTACATCAATATAACTCAAAAATTACATCCACAATCAAAACTGGTCCAACTAGCCGAAATTCTGAGCTGGAAGATGAAAAATTAGCCAAAAATCTCTATGTGTCGCGCGCCTGAGCTCTATGCGTCGCGTGCCTTTCAGCCTGCTTTTGGGGCACTTCCTGGCATCAAAATCAAGCTCATGATAGCTTTTTGGAAAGCCCTGGATGTCTTCTATCTAGCCCAAGTGGAATTTCCCAATTTGGAGCTCATTTTGCCCCTCCAAAACTTCATTCTCCCACAAGTACTTCCTGCTGCTGAAAAAGGTGGTAGAAAGGTGATTTTCATGGTGTTTTTGGCCCTTTTGATCATCCAGAACTTGGTGAAATGATTTGGCCATACTGGAGCATGCATAACTTACCATGAAAAATCCAAAAATATAAATTTTCCCTCCAGTAAGTGTCCCAATCATCAGTGCGTGCGTCGACGCGCTACGCGTTGGGCTGAAAAACCTGTTTTGAGACCAAAATTTTCCAAAATGACAAAAAATTCTTCAAATTTGCTCAAATTCGGAGCGAAGACCTTCCATCATGTATCATGCCCAGCCAATGAAGCCTCGGCCAAAATCCGGAGTGGATCAGGCCTCTTCCGCCGTTTTAGTGCTCTGCTCAACCTCCTCTTCAGAATCTTCATTTTTGCTTTGCAGATGTGCATGCGGGCCCAATAATGACCTTTCATGTGACGGAGAATTTCTTTGTATCTATTGGCTTTTGCCAACAACTTCTCTAGATGAATTTTAACATGCATGTGTTCGGTCTCTCGCTCAATTGGTGTCATGTCACTAGGTCTCTTCCGGGCCAATTGTCGATCTTCACGGATTCGCCGCAGCTCTAAAAGTGTGTGCTGATCCTCTAGCTGTTTGTTACGCTGCTCCAGATATTTTATCACCCACTGAGCTCTCTGCAACTTAACATTCAGCGTGTCAATCTCGGCCTTCTGCTCCTGGATGATCTCTTTCAGTTTCGAGCTAGGAGAGCTCGCATCAACATCGATGAATGTAAATTCTGTATCTTGGCCTCCTGAGGGGCCCTCATCATGTATAGGCCTCTTTCCTCTGTCCTGAATCTGTACCTGTGCTGAAGAAGAAGGCAAGACCCCTTCCACCTCATGTGGAGATAATACTCGTCGTGTAGCTGCAAATAAGGCTCTGTGGCCTCGCTGATATGTCACATACACTGGAACACTGATATGCTCGGTCTCAAGAATGTCAGGCTGGTGTGAAGGCTCTCCCTCATCATGAACTACCTCGGGAGGCGGCTGTGGCACTGCGAAGAAGTCACGGGAGATGAAATCCTCCCAAGTAATGCCCTGTTGTGTCAACTGATGTACCACCATGATTTTGATCAGTGGGTAATGATATATACTGCTATGCTGCTGTGCTGGGGTCTTCTTCTGTACAAGAAATGTCATCCTCTCTATGTTGCGATACATGAAGTATGGAATGCTCATCATACGTACCCTCGTGAAATGCATCAAAAAACGGACATGGTACGCATAGAGGCGCGAGAATCTACCCTCGCAACTGAAATATCGAATGATGAGTTTCATCAATGGTGCAAACTCATCCTTCAAAAATCTGAATGGAAATACCCTGCTCAGCTGCCTCATATACCCAGGTTTGATGTATGGCTCATAGTAGGATTTCTCTAGCTGCTGTCGTTTGTTCCATTCCTCTCCTATGTTTGGTATTCCGGTGGCCTGAGCAATGGTCTCTGGTGACAGAATGAAGTTAACCCCGGCAAGGTTTACACGACCATCATGTAAATGTAGAACAAATAGAAGAGCTAGCTCATGATGATGTTGGGTTTGTGAAATCATCTCACAGTATTGGAAACATGACTGATGCTGAAAACAATCCATTGCAAGCGGGCAAGCCTGCAATTGAGCCAAAGAAGTAGGCTCCTCCCTGACATGCCTACCACTTTTGCCACTTTTGTGAGACCTCTGTGGCACATTAATCTCTGCTGTGGAATCAATGTCATACTCCTGCTCATAAACTGAATTCGTCTCTGACATGGCGCTGAAATCAAGATGTTTGCAAAATATATGCTGATATAGGTATAGTGAAGACAAAAGTTCAGTGTATGCTTTACTCCCAAATGTGTCACATGTGTATCAAAGTATTATAGGAAAGCCACAATGATAATGGTTCTGTCAAATGAGTTTGCATGAAAAACAGTCACTGCTTTGATTATAAGGGGATTTGACAAGTGAGTAGAAAAGAGTGTAATGTGGGGGAAATAACTATTAGGAACAAAGTGACAATAGCCCTTGCAGTGTTTGACAATGTCAATGGAGGATGTGGACAAGTGAAAATGGGACTATGTCATATCATGAATGATAAACAGTGTGAAAATGACAATGGCAATAACAATGACAGCAGTGATGTAATGGAAAATAGAGAGTGTGAGGCTAAGGTAAATAAGGAGCAGGGATACCACTGACGGTAGATGGCATGAGCATATATATCAACAACACAAGTTTGGAAACCCCCACAAAAGCACTAACATTTGTTTCAAAACCCTAGGGAGTGATTTAGCAATGAACATAGGGTTTATATCTCACCACACTAAACACTTGTTTTTTCATTTTCAAAACAACATAATCATGTCCATAATTCACTAAGTAAGCGTGAAGAACCTACTTGCAAGCAAATCGAGGCAATTTGGCATGAATCTGGGCGAAGGAGCAAAGATTTTCGGCCCTGAAACTCTACGCGTCGTGCGCTTACCCAGTGCGCCGCGCGGGGTATGTGCGTCGCGCGCGTGCAAATTTGCATAGGCCTGTGAAGCCCAATGCGTCGCGCACCTCCTATGTGCGCCACGCGCACTTACACCTCAGCTTTCATGGCTTGGAAAACAATTTTTCGCCCTTCAACTCACCAATTCGAACTTTGCCTTGGGAATTTGTGAAAATGACTTGTCTTCCATGGTTTATATAGGTTGAAAAATATCTCATAAAAATCAATTTTGATTTAAATTTGCTCCATAACCCACTTTGTAATGTTTGGCAATTTTGGAACTTTATCACTTAATACAATGCTGTCTTTTGGCTTTTCATTATTTTTTCTGAGTCTTGGACTGATGAAATGTCTTGATTCTTGCAGGGATTTTGGAAAATACCAGAGGCTTGCTTTGAACTTCTAATGGTGGAACAAATACACAATTATTACAAAAATTAAATTTGACAGTGTCTAGTTCAAAACAGAGTTTTGAACTAGAAATGTCTTCAAATGTTTTTGAGAATAAAAATATGAAATGGGAACCTTTTCCAAACCAACCTCATGGCCCGCGGGCTTTTATTACATGTATCAAAAGACTGAAAACCCTAGACTCTAGGACTAATGACTCTTGTTGACGAAAACAATCATTTATGACCATGAATGACGTGACCTGAACTTCAGTGATTTTTGAGGAATTTTAATTAGCCCTGCAGGTACAAACATGAGGAAATACAAGACGACCAGACCCTCTCATCAGTCAATGGCATGCCCCTAGCGAAATGCAACAAAGTGGAATAAGCAAGACACCTAAAAAATGATATGCAAAAAGCGAAATAATCTCTGACGGAGGGCTGTAAGGACCGACTCTAACAGATTGATCGTCTCTTAGGCTTACTTGTTATGTGATTGTGCAATCATGTTTTGTTTCCGCAAATTGTAGAAGGATTTAGTATTTTTTTTAGTACATTACAAGATCAGTTTGAATCCCATTGTTAGATTTTCTACATGGTATCAGAGTGCTAGGAATCACAATAAGAAAAGAATAACCAAGGTTCTTTTATCAAGTTCGAATTTTTAGATTTATTCTTCAAGATCCAATAGCATATCAAGATATCTTTCAATGGCTTGAGACTGGAATATTCACTCAAGGGAAATTCGAATTACATAGCATGGAAACATAGGATGGAGGCAGTGCTTAAGGAAAATGGACTATTTAAGGCTTTCATAAATACTGATATCCCTCATGCCACAACAGCAGATGCTCAACTTCTTAATGCATGGAAGAAGAATGTAGCAAAGGTGAGAAGGATCTTGTTATAGGGAACTTGAGATAATATTGTCTCAAGTATCCACGGGAAGGAGACTCTTTATGCTATTTGTAAGGCCTTGAAAAAAATTGTATCAGAATAGCAGTGACCACAGGAAGTTGGCGCTGAAAGACAAACTCAGGAAGGCCGAAATGGAGAAGGGCAACACGATCAAAAAATACTTGACGAAGTTCACTCATTGTAGAGATGAGCTTGGAAGTATTGGGTTATCTGTTGTCTGGGATGATTTGGTGAGCCTATATATTCTAGGTATTCCAAAGAGCTTGCATAGTTACCAGGACTCTCTGAATGGGAGGGAGAAGTTGTTGGATTGGGAGCAACTATGGTCTGATCTAGCACAAGAAGAAATTCGATGGAGAAATAGAGATGGATCATCATCAAAGATTAATGATGAGCAGAATTTTGCCTTAGCTAGGAAGTCGAAGAAAGGAAAAGGAAGGCATCCCATTCCAAATCTGATTCCGACAAGGCAGGAAAGATGCGGGACTTGTAAAACGTAAAATGTTTAAAATTTCATGAGCACGGATACTATGCCACAAATTGTCCACAAAATAAGACCAACATGAAGGCCTCAGGAGGAGAAACAGGTGAAGCATTGGCTTCACAGTTCGAGCTAGAATTCACTCTCATCGCATGCATGGTGTCATTGGTTATGGGTTCTGTGTGGTACTTGGATAGTGTAGTTTCATTCCATATGATCGGAAAAAAAGAATTCTTCAGTAGCTTTGAAGAGAAGGATCTCCAGAAGCACATCGATATGGGTGACGACGAGAGATATAGCGCTACCAGTGTTGGTACAGTTACCTTTCAAAGGGAGTCAATTAATCCACTCACAATAAAATATTTCATGTATGTTCCTAGTTTAAATAAGAATTTGGTTTCTGTTTATATGTTGGAATATCGTAGTTATGATGTAATATTCAATGAAGAAAAGGTATTCCTTCATCACAAAGACAAGGGACAGTTGAAAAATATTGGGGTTAAAGTTAAGAATATCTACAAACTTGATGTAGTGGATTGCGCAACATTGAGCACTAAATAAGAGAAGGTGGAGAGCCGAGACATCGGTGAGTTATGGCATAGGAGGTTGGGCCATCTACACCATAACACTTTGAAGATCATGCAACATATTTATACAAGACTTCCAAAGGGTGCACTTGCATAGAGAGATACATGCAAAGGGTGTACAATGGGGAAGTATACCAAATCCACGTTTCACGATAAGGAAAGTATATCCAAGGCGATCCTTGAGAGAGTTCACTCATATGTGTGTGGACCGTTCTCGACAGATTCCACAACAAAGCACAGGTATTATGTGATTTTTTTTATGATTTTTTAAGAAAGTGTTGGATTTTCTTCATGCATAAGAAAGATCAGACGTTCTCCAAGTTTTGTGAGTTCAAGGCACTTGTCGAGAAAGATACAGGGAATAAGGTGAAGGCTCTGAGGAGTGACAATGGTGACGAATACATATCTAATGAATTCAAGAACTTATGTGCCTCAGACGAAATTCGAAGAGAATTGATAGTACCTCATAACCCACAGCATAATGGGGTTGCAGAAAGAAAGAGCAGAACTATTGTGGTAGAAGCACGAGCTATGTTGCATGATCAGCATGATCAGGGCCAACCATTGCATCTCTGGGTGGAAGAATGAAATACAACAGTATTTGTGCAGAATATAATTCCTCATCAGATACTTGGGATGAGTACACTAGAGGAGGATTTTTTAGGTAAGAGACCAGATGTGTCGTATTTTAAAATTTTTGGTTCATATATTTATTTCCATGTAACCAAAGATGTCAAGAAGAAACTAGAGCCAAAAAAAGAGTTGGGGATATTTGTGGGATACATTGATACACCTCACAACTATTAGGTGTACTTTCCATCACACAGGATGACAGTGGTCATGAGAGATGTGAATTTCGATGAAGACAAAGCCATGTGATTTTCCCTTGAGAGGGAGCTCGAGTTGCATGAAATTATGGAGCTATTGGATCCAAAGGATTAACCTCGGGATGTGGAGCAGCCACAAGCAAAGGAACAGAGAGTGGTAGAAACCACTCATGCAAAGCCATCTACTAGAGATGGAAGGAAGCGCACTAGAGAAGCTGATAGATTATTTTGGATGACAGAGATAAAGTGGGAGCACCCACATCACAACATAGGTAGAGAAGGTCCCCAGAGAGGTACACTAGATACATGGCTCTTATGAGCAACGTTATTGAGATAGAACCATCCTCTTTCAAGGAATCAGTGCAGCAACTAGTGTGGGTCGATGCCATGGTTGAGGAGTATGAATCCATTATCAGAAACAGTGCAAGGGAAGTTTTCCCAAGACCACTGGGGAAGTCAGTTGTAGGATCCATGTGGGTCTACAAGGTGAAGCAGGTAGCATATGGGAATTCGAAGAAGCACAAGGCTAGATTTGTGGCCAAAGGGTTCTCTCAGGTGGAGGGGATTGACTATGATGAGACCCTTGCACTAGTCGCAAGGTACTCATCTATTATATCCATCCTTGAACTCTCATCGTAGATGGGGTGGAAGATACATCAGTTATATGTAAATATAGCCTTTATCAATGGAGTTATTGAGGAAGAAGTGTACATTGAGCATCTTGAAGGTTTTCATACCTTAGAAAGGGAGTCGCATATGTGCAGAATCAACGGAGCATTGTATGGGTTGAAGCAAGCACCTCGTGCTTGGTACACCAAGATTGACAGTTATTTCACTGAGTTGGGCTTCACCAAGACTGAAGCGGATGCGAACCTATATCATATTCTGGTTGATGGTAATATTTTGATTATTGTACTTTATTTCGATGATCTGATACTGACAGGTGATGAGCAGCTCATCAAGTCTTGCAAAGAGTACCTTGCAAGAGAATTTTAGATGAAGGACATGGGGCTCTTGCACTATTTCCTTGGATTGGAAATATGGCAAAGAGATGGGGAGATATTTGTGTCTCATGGAAAGTATGCCAAGGATATTCTGAGGAAGTTACACATGGAAGGCATCAAACCCATGGAGACTCCTCTAGCGGGAAACTAGAGGCAGGAGGATGCTACTTTTGGTGAAGCAGTGAATGCTACTGTTTACAGGAAGCTTGTGGGTTCACTCATGTATTTGGTGAACACATGACCCGACATATGCTACGCAGTTAACGAGCTGAGCCAAGCTATGGTTAAGCCTACTAAGTTATTTTGGAAGGCAGGAAAGCATGTGTGTAAATATCTCATTGGCACTACAGAGTATGAGTTATGGTATAGACGGACAAAGCAAGTGAAGCTTCAATGTTCCATCGATGCAGATTGGGAAAGGAGTCCATCCGACAGGAAGAGCACATCATGAGGCATCTTCAACATAGGATCAGCATCAGGTTCTTGGTACATCAGGAAACAAAGATCACTTTCACTATGTTATCCAATATAACCATTAGGTTTGTTTTGAGTCGGATTCAATTAGGTTGAATTAGTTAGGGTTCAATAGGATTTGTAACTTTTTTATTTTCAAAAAAAATTCACATGTATAAAGGTCCTTTAGTGATTTTTTTAATGTCATTATGTGTCTTTATGTGATTTATTATCAAGGGAAAATCCAAATTTTCATTGTTCACGAGCTGATTTTCTCATCATTGTGAGTTTGATAGTTTTACACACTTCCATAGCAAATTTATTTCAAACAGGTCAGGATTTTCTACAGAAGTTCCTGCCACTTATGTAGAAAATATATCTTCTCCAACACAGTTTTATCTACTAAAATTGGTTTTTCTTCTAACGGTACAAAGTATCAAAAATGGTATGGTCATAGGTGTTCAGAGCATATTGGGTCATGATTTCTCCCTATTGTCATTATCCACCATTTTTAAAACATGTGCATCATATATTTGTTTAGTCACTATGTTCTCTTTATACTTTTTATTTTCGATTTGTAATCACAAATCCATTCCCATCCCCTCCTTGTGAGCTGCTATTGTTGTTTAAGCAATGGTCTGGTTGTCTGATGTTCTATCTAGTTGTCTCATGGTAAACTATGTTCGTGTCAAAGGTCAATTTTTTGTCCCTAAATTTTTTCCAGGTATCAAGGAGTTGTTCACTGCATCTTGGAGCCATGGCAGCTCGAAGGCAACAATATAAAGGAGGGTTTTTGGTTAGGTATGAGCCCACAGACATGAGGTTGCTAGAAGAAGACCCCACATTCTCCCAAGCGTTTTCTAGTGTGGGCTGTGTCTAGTTCTGTAAAAAATTGCAGGGTTATCATAGGAAATTCTCAAAGGATTTTTCCATCAACTTTATAGGTACAAGATCAAAGGTGGGCATGCTAAATTTTGTTACGTCCCCTAACACTATTTCTCAAGCCACTGAGATCCCCAGATCAGGAGAATCATGGTTCAAGGTGACAAAGTTTAAATTACGGAAATGTGATGAATTCTTGAAGGAAGAACATAGAGGTATAAATATGGCTATGGGCATCCCTAGAACATGCCTTAAAGAGTATTTTTCCAAGTTTATGATGGTGATCCATACATATTTCACCTGTGAGGGTAGATTCAACATGGTATATCAATAACACTTCAAATTCTTGGTACACTTTACAAGTAAACAACCTTTATATGTGTCTTTTTATTTGTTTAGAAGCTTGGGTAAAATGACAGACAAGGTTCAAGCCAAGCCTGAGGCCAGTGATACCTCAATTTTTCATCATGATCTTATCAAGTTGTTGGTGGTTGAAGAGTTAAATAAACTGAAAAGAGATTGGCCCACATTTTTGTTTTTAAGTTGCTATGAAGTTGATGTTGTCACTCCAAGGAAACACCAAGATCCAATTCCATTACTCCAGTGAAAGATAAAAAATATAAATCAGAGCATGTAGTTGATCATGAGGCAAACATGCAACATATGGTAGAGCCTATGGAACTATAGTTTGAACAAGTGAAAGGGCCTATGGTACCAGAGAAAATTTCCCCAAGCAGTCAATTAAAAACCTATACAGTAACACATAGGAGGGTTACCAGAAGCCATACGAAGGGAAGAGGAAAGTTATCAGATATGTTGGAGGCTATTGAAATTTAAGAAAGCCCCATTGTACAGCCGATCGATGAGACAGAAACTCAAAAGAAAAACAAAATATCCAAGAAATTGGACTTTGCTCAAGAAGATTCTAGTTTTATCTTAAAGCCTAGGAAGCCATTCACAATATCACAACATTTAAAGGGAAATATGCTTGAGAAACCATTAATAGAGAAGTTTTCATTAGAAAGAAAGATACCAAAATTACCTCCAGCCAAAGTGGAACCTGTGAAAAAGAGGAAAGGTAAAGAGCCTATTCAAGAGAAAGGTGAAATGGAGATGTTGCAAGAACAGTTAAGAGATGCTCGAAATGAGGTAATAGAATCAAAACTTATTTTTGAGGAATTGAAGAAAGACATTTCTAAGAAACTGGATTTTTACAATCAAGTGGCAGATAGATCATGAAAGATGTTAAAGAGGACATTTCCTCTACACATAACGATGAAGCATCTGTGCGAAAGAATAGGTGGCTACAGGCAGAGAGGAGAAGGTTTCAGGTTCAAGTCAAAGTCCTATAAGTACAAATGGAGATGATACAAGATAAACTTTTGAAGAGGGTTCTAAAATT
Organism: Pinus albicaulis; assembly: GCA_034641835.2. Taxonomy (NCBI): domain Eukaryota; kingdom Viridiplantae; phylum Streptophyta; class Pinopsida; order Pinales; family Pinaceae; genus Pinus; species Pinus albicaulis. The sequence continues at coordinate 19,420 of JAXQQM020091814.1, read as the reverse complement.
CATTACTGTTACTGATGATACTCCATAAGTATGGTAAGACTACACATTTTTCTCTATACTATGGCTTATATAGGTTTATGTAGGGTTTTATAAATGTTTTGGAGGCAAAATAATGATGAAAGTATAAAATCTTAGAAACTAGTCACTTTCGTAGCAACTCCCAGGCTTGAAGGCAGAAATTTGCTACATAAGTGTTGTAGCTTTCCATGGAGGTAAACACCAGCTAAAATTTGGTTGAAGTTATTAAATTATAATAGATTCCTTTTTGTATGCAAACTCTGCCAAAATAGAAAATATCCCTATAAGTTCTCCATGTGATGTAATCCTACTAGAATTAGGTCTCTTTGTTAAGGTATCAGGTCTAGCCCAGGTGGTAGACTATTGTATAGAGACCTCGCTCTATAAATGAGGGAGTTTTTCATTTTGAAATGGTTGATGAATGTTATGAGAGAGCTACTATGTAATTTTTATCTATCAAGCTAATATGCATTTTGCAGCAAGTTTTCTTACAACCTAAGATTCTAATTGGATTATGTGTTTTCTCTCTTCACTTTGTGTATTGTTATCAGTTTCATGGTAGTATGATTACTTGGAATTCATGGCTAAATGCTCCAATTTCCTTCATATTATTGTGCACGTTGTAAAAGTTTATGTTTTAAGCCAATTTGCCTTAGCTTCCATGAATAGAGTTGTTTGTAAATTAAATTTCCTTTTTTGACTCCATGCCCAAAGGTAGTTGTCTTTACACTCTTCCACCTAAAAAAAACAAAAAACAAAAACAAAAAAAACAAAAAAAAACACAAAAAACACAAAAACAAAAACAAAAACAAAAACAAAACAAAACCAAAAAAAAAACATAAATCATAAACAGACTTAGTCATTTGATATTTAAATTTCATATTGAATATCCCATTTTTTTCTTCAGAGATCCCTCTTTGATTGGAAGGGTTAACTTCCAGTCAAAAGTGGTTTGAAATAGTTGTGCTAGGTTGATAGTTGAACATCCCAACTTACTCCAGCCTAGTGATAACATTTTGGTGTGTCATTTGGGAGTTCGAAGCTGCATTATCCTCGGTAATTGGTTCCTATAAAAGTAACTAAAGTCTTGAAGGTATTAGGAGGTCAGACATATTCGAGGTTGTACTTCTACCTTGGTGACTCCACTCGCATCCTCAACTTAAAGGTGGCTTCCAAGAAGATTCATACAAGGAGAAATCTACACCCTGATCCATTAGAGAGAGTTGATGATCCAGAGAAAATTCTCAGAGGCATTGGTATCTCATCAAAATAAGGTATTCCATATCATACAAGAGCTTCATCTTTACCTTTTGAAGGTGTTCAAATTTTTTAAGATATAAATTTTGATGAAAAGTTTGAAGAAGAACTTTTTAGATCTAAATCAGAGAATGAATTAATAGAAATTGTCATATATCTACAAAGGTTAGGAATTTATACTACATTTGTTGTTTCAAAGGAAGATAAATACGGTTTTTAGGAAACTTTTACATCAAAAATATCATTAGAATAAGAATCATTAGAAAAACTAAAAGAACTTGATCCTTTTGATTTCTTGTTGAGAAGGAGAGCTAATATCCCTTTACCTCAGTGGAGTTCTCTTTTTTTCTGAGCTGAAAATTCTTGTCACTCAATTTCCTAGCATCACATCCTCTTTCACTACTACTTTTCCTAGTTTAATAACTACTCCCTCTGCTACATTTTAAACTAGTACTATCACTTCCAGTATGGTTGGAGTTCCTCCCCCTCCTCCTCCTCTTGCAGGCTCGGCTAGATATGCTACTATTTTTCTACCTACCTTTCTCCATGATCTCCCACAAGAATACTCCATTGGGATAAGGACCATTGGAGGTGAGGAGGGAATTACTGTAGAGCAGCATGTTGCCCAATTCAATGAATTCATAGACCTAGAGGAGGTAGATGATGAAGATGTCAAAATTATGTTGTTTGTCTAAAGTTTATTGGTTAAGTGAGAAATTTGTTTAAAGCTTTAACCCAAAGAAGTTTCCAGAATTGGGATCAGTTGGAGGATATTTTTTTGAGAAAATGGGGAAGTAAGGTAAATATTTTTCAAGCCTTGACTGAATGTAATAATTTGAAGAAAGATAGTAATGATTCAATTCAATATTTCTCAAACAGATTCAACAAGGTCTATAATTATATTCCAACCCATATAAAACCTCCTTCAGGGGTTGCCCAATTAAATTATGTTGAAGCCTTTGATTATTATTTTTCCATTTTGTTGAGGGAAAGGGAATCTACCACTTTGGATGATATGAAAAATGATTTTGTGAAATTTGAGGTTAATATGGCCACAGCAAAAAGTTCTAATATTGGAAAAGGATGATTGAAAGAGGAAGAACAACTCTCTACATCTTCAGATGTGAAATTTGACACTATGATGAAAATTATGGAAAGGCTTATGGATAGGCTTGCTCTTGGAAAGAATACTCCTACTACTACGCAACAAGAAACAAATCAGAAATCCACATTATAGAAGACCTCAAATTCAGCAAAGACCAAGAGAAAATAGAAATCATCATGATCAACAAGTTAAGCCTCCTTTCCAACAAAACTTAGTGGATGAAGAAGAAACACAGCTAGAAATTCAAGAGGATATCATTCATTGTTTGGATGAAGATGAAGCAGGGATGTTCTTAAATAAAGAGGAACATGATGAATCTAGCAATGACATAGGGAATCATGAAATTGAAAAACAATCTAATTACTTGAAATTCTATTAGCATGCTATTTTTGAGATGAAAAATAATATAACCTTAGGAATATAAATATTCTTATAGTAGCCAATAAAAATCAGCCTAGGAAGGATGGTTCAAAGGCTGTTGAACAGAAGAAAGATACCCCTCTTGGGAAAAAATTTGAAAAAACATAGTCAGCTTTCAATCTAGAAAATGAAATTGCAAAAATCAAAATTGGTGTCCCTTTTGGTGAGATCATAAAAGTCACTGAATACAGAAGCCAATTTTCAAGATGCTTAATACTCAACTTGGACCCTCTGATATTCAAAATTTGCAAGAATATCATTGTACCATTTTCTTGGGACCAAGAGTAGAAGATGATCAAAATGAGGAAGTCCCACCTTTATATGAGCCTAAACATTCTTGACATGAAATTACATAATGCTATGTTAGATTCAGGAGCATCTCATAACTTAATGCCAAAGGTCATCATGGAGAGAATGGATCTAGACATAACTATACCATACAAAGACTTGTTTTCATTTCATTCCAAAAGGGTTCAATGTATTGGTCTAATTAAGTATGTGGTTGTTGGTTTAGCTTAAGTACCTGCTAAGACTGTATTAATGGACATATTTGTAGCTAATATTCCACCAAAATTTGGCATGCTATTATCTAGATCTTGGACTGCCAAAATCAAGGGAACCATGCAAATGGACATGAATTGTGCCAATATCCATGTTTTTGGTGAGAAAAGGAGGTTGTATAGAGAATCTAGGATGTAATATATGGTCAGTAGCAAAGACAAGCCTCAAAAATTCTCATTCTATGAAGTGGAAACTGAGTTAGGATCCTCCATTATTTTCAATGAAATCACTAATGAAGAAGAAAAGCAGCAAGTTGAAGAGGTTGTTAAAGTGGGTTGGTGGCACATGAATTTTGATGGCGCTGCTGGAAGAGAAGGAGATGGTGTAGGTATTTGGATAATCAGCCCAAGGGATCAGAGTAAGTTTTTCTCTTACAAAATGAATTTTGATTGCACAAATAACATGGTAGAATATGAAGCTCTGGTTTTGGGTTTAAAAGTTTTGAAAAGTTTAGGTGCTAAGAAAATTTCAGTATTTTTTTATTCTAAGTTATTCATCAATTAATTAAATGGCACTTATAAAACTAAAGATGCAAGAATGAGGGCCTATAGAAATCTGATCCTTGAAATTCTTGAATATTTTGAAGAACATAATTTCACCATCAAGTCTAGAGATCGAGATATTGTTGCAGATTCCTTGGTTGTCTCAACCATCTTGTTTACCATTCCTATTCATCCTAGCAATAAGTATGAAGTTTAAGTTAGGCATAGAACAACCATTCCTGATAACATAACAAGTTGGCAAGTGTTTGACAGTGATAAACAAGTCAAAAAATTTCTTGAATTAAAAAAGAAGTTTGAGAACATCCAAGTTGACTAGCAAACATGTTTGTTGAAACCAAAGCTACCTCAGAAGCCATCCAACTTTTAAAAAAAATTATTCCTAAATTTTTTATTCCTCTTTGTTATGTGGAATTATGAATTACAGATAAACCATTCTTCCCTAGACAGGTGCTTATCTAGAACAACAAATTAAAGACTTTGTGACTACTTTTCCTAATTGTAAATAGACACACAGAACAGATCAAAGAACTTACTTGGAGTCCAAGTGCTTCCTATTCTCCTTCTGTCGCTCTTGTTGTGGCTTCAAATCCAAGCTAGATGTCTGAAAATATTTCCTGCAAATATGATCACTAAACATCAAAAGATAGAAATAATACAAATGTCTATTCAAGTTATTTAGTTAAATCAATGAAACATAAACCATATGCATCAGATAAGAATTCATAATATGGAAAACATGAGCTTATACAGATATATATGTGGGAAAGTAAGCAGAAATCTTTATTGATGGATAGAAGGGGAGGTTACAACCTAGTGATTGATTTGAAGTGACCATCTCCAGCAGCATCACAGCCTCATCATAATGCAAATCTCTCTAGCAGCATGTTACACAAATCAACTCCTCAATTGAAATTCCACCAGCATTTCTCTACTCAAATTCTTCCTTACCAAGCACTAGAATCTATGCTCAATTTATAGAGGAGCTAAAGGTAGTTTTACAATCAATGACTTTCTAATAATAGGAAAGGCATGTTCCCAATATTGTAGATTTCAAATGGACACATGGATTCGAAGTTTGACACATGTGAAATCTTCTATAAGGCACTGGCCAAGTGGAGATTTCGGAACAATGAGAATTTCGCTCCCAATGTGACCAACACACCCATGAGTGTCGGGAAGTGCTTTTCATAGCACCCTTGAATGGGGCTACCTTCATATGCAACACACTTAATCCCTTTAGATACAATGTTAATGAGCTCTCATATGATATATTATAAACTTCAAATCTTGGAAACCTTTGCAGATGAAAGTCATGTATGATTTGTCTTGTTCTTTGTCTTAAGGCATGTAGCCAACTGAAATGATAGGGGATGATAAACCCTATTCATTGGTCCTGGAGATGATGTCAAGTTAACCAGGTCATTGGGAATGATGCCCAAATTGACTTATAACAAATTTCCCCCTAAAACATGAAGTCAGAATAATAATAACAATATTTTGATTGAGATGCTTTACACTGTGATTGGCTGGAGATGAAGCAGAGTGGTGACCTGCATTAATATTACAATACATTACATCATGATATATCCTCTTGACCATAATTTCTGAGGGTAGGCATTCCCATGTTTAGCACATAAACAATATAATAACATGTACATAGAGTCAGAAAGTTGTCTACATTGGAATGTTGCCCAATATAGACATGCCTACAGATATAGGCCCATGTTCGGATGACGATCTGTATGTAAGGTCACCGTATAGATGATGTGTACAACAATCTTGAAATCGCAGCCTGAATGGATGAAACTATATCCTGGGTCTTCTTATCTCATTCACTCGATCATTTGGGTACAAGTCTAGCCATGTGAATATATGATTTGTAGTCTAACATGGTAAGACAACGTTTGATTACCAACCAATGATGTGAGTTGTTAACAAACGCGGGAGAACCACCATTAATGTCAATGGCCCTCAAGGTACTGTAGTACATTTCATAAGGCGTGAATAAATGATTTGATGTCCAACGCCAAACAAAATCTTTCAGTCAAAATTCAAGAAGCAAGGATCTTATCGATGTTGTAACAAGCCTCACGGTACTGGAATCGGATGTTTCTAAGTGAACTTCCTGGATAATGATTTGCTGTCTACAGGAAGCCACCTTATTACGAAACAGGAGTTACTAATTTCAGAGACAAAGGTATGACTTGATATAGCAATTTTCAGGGATGACGGTCATGAGAATGAAGGTTTATGAGTATTGCAGAAGGATGAGTATTCACTAGATGACTTCTCTTGAACATAACAGCGATGCTGAGATGAGTTGGCAGCATTGACGCAAAACCGAACTAAAGGTATGATGAACCATAGGTATGAATTAACTGTCAAGAAGATTACCCAACCCAAACAGAGACGGTGATGGAGTGAAGTGTCATGTTCAATAGCAACCTGCTATCGTAAAAAGTTATGTTCACTTTCCCAAATTTTCCCCGATCATTTGTCGACCAGTACCTGTTTATTTTTTAACAAGATTTAGGAGGATAACATATGCTTGATCTATAATTCAACCCTTCGGGAAAATAATGTATCGCTATTTAATAATTTAACGAGTCTAGCAATGAATGAAACCTGATTCTTGCCATGATCGACAAGCCCGTCGCTATTTTATGTTTTCACAAGCTTAACGACAGTGATAGCCCGGTCCTTTTTCATATTTAGAGTGTTTGAAAAAGAGGATGAAAAAACTCCATAAGTACTTTTTCGTAAAGTTGTCGCTCAAATTCGAAAAAGTGTAAAATAATATGTAAGAGAGCCTCTTTAGTCATGTTCGACCAAGGTATTCCTTTTTCGTAAATAATCTATCTCAGTCGAGAAAAGGGTTAAACTTGCACTGAGTAGATATCGATTCATTTACTTTTACGAGCTCGAAAAGACAAGTGCTCGGCAATCTTTTCACATTATCAGAGTCTGAAAAGAGCTAAAAGAAGACTCCTGGGGTTCATTTTTTGCTATTATCAAAGCTCGAAAAAGAGATAAAAGTGTGCTTCAAATCCTTTGTCATTTTTAGCAAAGGTCGAAAAATAAGGAGAAAAAGTATGCTTTATGGTCAAATCATTCTTGAAATAAATTTGCACGACTAATCTGTTCATCAGTTGTAAGATCTGTTCAGAACAACACAAAATGGATTAAAAATACTTCTTTCATGATAAAAAAATATAATAAAACTATAGTCATAGCAATAAATGTAATTTGCAAATAATTAAATCACTATTAAAAGTAGTTTTACTATTCATTTTTACCATTCCATAGTTACCATTTGCATTTTGGAGCTTTGAACCTGATTTTTCCCCCGAACTTCAATTTTTGATTGCGATCGTTTCTGTGGACGGATTTTGTTGTCATTTGATCCAGTTTAGTACCATGAACCTCCTCTTTCCTTTAGTAATCATTTCATTTCCAATTTCTACAAAATTTTTAGGGTTTTGAGGTCCCTAGGGTAAATTTTGCCCCAAAAGAGGGCAACACACCCTTGGATGTCGAAACTGGCATTGCATAGCAACTAAATTAAAGGTTACTTGCATACACAATGCACTGTCTCTTGTTAGGGCCTGCATTGGGAAAAATCTACATTTTTTGTTTTTTGCATTATGCCCAAAATTTGCCCAATTTTTTGCATTGAATGGAATCTAATGGTTCTCATAGTTGTATTTCAGGTTTCCATCGGATTACAATGACGATTACATGGAGGGAAAGAGAACATGAAGAACAGGATATGATTGCCCTAAATGATCTGGGTACAGTAAGAGCCCTGAGAGATTGTGGAATGCTAAATTACTTCAGGTTGTCAAGGATGAGGCAACAAATAGAACTCCTAGAGTTCTTAGTTCGAGCATGGGATCCAGCTATCGAGGCATTTCATATTAAGAACCAGGTGGTTCCCATAACAATCGAGGATGTATACTTTCTTACAGGTTTTTCGAGGAGAGGCTTGCCTATTTCACTCTCAGAGTCTATTCTTGGAGGAGAGACAGTGAGAGATTATGTTTTGCAACATTGTTATCCAGGATCAGAGCCAAGAAAATATGGAAAGATAAAAATTTTTGGATGTTAGAGATTTTCCTTTGAGAACTATCCTTTTCAAGATCGCAAAACTTGTCGACACTATTACACTACATGTAGCGAATAGATCGTATATGCAGTATGCGCTAGAGTGTATGGAGCCAACAGTCTTCAACTGCTCTGAAGATGTACTTTCTCATATAAAGGAACAACTGAACAAAGAAAAGGGAGGAAGGAAGAAGAACTTCATTTATGGTTCAACCCTCATATATTTTGCCTTAGAAAGGATTCCACTGATGCAGCCACAACATGTGACACTAGATGTGTCTAATCCTAGAGATCCACAGATGCAGAGATGGGTAGAACTCATGGGTAGGCATGCAGGCCAATCGACCATTGTGTTCTCGACTGTTGAGCAGTGGAAAAGGTATGAAATCATTGTGTATTTTCTCATTATTTTACTATAGACATAATCCTTTTTACCTTAGAAAGGTGATTTATTATAAGAATTATGGTAGAATTGGAAAGATGTATGTTTATTGTAAAAAGATGACTAAAGATTGCTTTTTGTTGATAAAAACAGGAATTAGACGAAGTGAACAGCTATACCAAAGGCGAGGCTGAGATGAATGTAACTGTTGTTCCTCTAGCGTTAGACCAAATCCTACTAGAGACAAGGAAATCTGAACGCATCGCTAAGAAAAGGCAGGGGACAGCTCGGCTTCGATCAAATTAAACCATATGATAACTAAAAGAAGGGAAGCGAATCCCTCAGGATCCTGAGGGATCGTTGTTCAAGCCTCATCTTATTCCTCGTCTTGTCCGTCAAGGTCTAATATATAAGGCAACGCCTTTAGTGATTAAAGGGGTCGGAGATTCTTGTATTAAAAACATTTCCTTTGTAATATTGTGTTTCATTGACTCTCGGCTTTAGAGAGTGGTCTCTGTAATACTTTATGCTCCTTTAATATAAAAGACGTGTTTCATTTCATCTCTCAAGTTCTGAAGTAGCCCAGCAGTGTTTCACTAGTGCTTAGGGCCTGACTCTGGTGGAATTACCCTGTTGTTTGTATTTCTAATCTTTGCTTACTATTGTGTGAAGTTGCGTTTAAGTTCATTACGATTGCAGAGTTGATTGATTGCTGTTGGATTGAATACAGATTTGTTGTGAGCATTAACGAATTGCACTGCTATTTTATCATTTGCAAGAAGTGTATTCGTTGTTTATTTACCTTGTTATATTTATAAAGCTTTGATGTTCTATATTAAATTCTAGTTGTTGTTCTATTGGTTAATGATTCTTTATGATTGATTGTTTCATGGTATTGGTCGTCGAGAGGGTTGAAGTATTAAGATTAGTCGCATGATTGCGTTAAGTTTAGAATTGTTGTTCAATTCATGTTTGTTGTTCCATTCTTGTTTATTGTTCATTTCTGATTCATAGATTCAAATTAGCAGATAGATTGTTTACAGTTGCTGAGTGTGCATAGGAACTACGAGTTGTTGTTCCTTTCTAGCTTTTGTTATTAGAAGTTCCTTTCAGTTATTTTCATCAGCAAGTAGTTTGAGTTTGATTTCATTTCAATTGCTTTAAGAACAAGACCACCAACTGTAGAGGACATTGGTTACTGTTTCCAAGTTCCCAAATTGGTTATCTTGCCTCAGTGTGATTTCAGTTGCATCGATTTCTAAGGGTTCAAGGAGTTATTGCTACTGTATCCCTGATTGATGTTTTGCAGATTGATGTAGTTAAGATTTTAGAGCATTTCCATTTATGTTGCTATAATTAGATTTCTTTACAATCATCCATTTACTCTTGTATTTAGAATTATGTACTACATCTTCATAGCATTACTCTTAGTTAATTGCAGCCTCAGACAGAGTACACTCTTGAAATAAAAAGTCGTTCCCGGATTGATAATTAATGTAGGCTAATTAGGTGTTTAAAAGATACATTTTTATGCTCCAACATTTTGGTGCCATTGCCGGGGAGAGTGTATGCCATTTCAAAGGAGTGATGCACAATTGATTTTCTTCTGCTTGCGAAGAATTGGGTATTAAAGATGGAAGGTAAGAACTTGTGCACTGGGCAAGAAACACACTTGCTCACAGCCCGCTTCACAGCAGAATTAGGTCAGCTTCTTTCTTTAGGTAGGAATGAAGGCTTTTTTTCTTGAATGAATAGACCAGCTGTTTGGTCAATTTAGTGTGTCCTAAATTGCTGCATTTAATTTGTCAATCCGGGAATCGTAAGCTGATGAAGTGCGGCGCACTATATGTGCAAGATAACCTATTTCTTAAATTTTTGTCGTTTTTGGTTTTCTAAGGTGAAATGGAAATTCTAAGATGAAAACAAGTTTGGTTATGTTTGTTCAAGGAAATGATATCCCCTATAATCCCTTGATTAGTGAAAATAAATAAATAAATGATTTATTTATCTTTTTAAGGAAGTGGTTGGGATATAATCAAATAAATAATGATTTATTTGATTAATGGTGGTTGATTTGGTCATATTTAACAAGGAATATTATTTAAGTAATTATTCCTAGAAAATAATAAGATAACTATGGGTTTATCTCATTAATTTCTTTGTTTTTGGGTTAAACATGACTGGGAATAATAATTAAATTATGGTTTAATTAATTATTCCTTTTGGGGTTTCCTACTTAACATAGTGAAAGCAGTTTTACTTGGGGTAAAACTGGTCTTACATGGTGTACTTGGGTCCATCTAATGATGAAGAGTTAGATGACCAGAAAATGGTGTAACAGATTGCCCCCCAGCGTGCGAGTGTCAGGAGCAAATCGTATGACCGAAGTACGTTGTAAGAAGACAATCACTAGACAACAAAAGGGTATGTCGGAGAGAGAAATATGAGGTAGATAGTGTGCTGAAGGACTAGACCCTGAGGAGACGAGACTCGCAGGTGCAACAAGTCTCTGTTATGAGAGGGTACCTGTGCTGAAGGCGGCGGGGGAGGCATACCTATGCCCGCCGTGACAAAGTACAAAAGAATAGTGTGTCCGGTGAACAAGGGACCGAACCATAGAGTACAGCTGGCATAATCAAGAGCCAGATAAAAATACAATGAAGAGTCTCACATACATGCTGTGCCTGGGATAACAGCCAGGACTAGTACAATATCATCTGAGTACATGAGATAAATACAACCCAAATGCCCCCTGTAAATGGGGAAGGGCTCACAAAATATGACTGATACATGCAAATCATAGAGGTGCTGCAAGTGGCTAAGGCCAACATCATCAAAATCTGGAGCGGCATCAAAGGCTGCAATGAAGAGGTCATCCGGGCATGTGGGGGGCTACCTGCGGGGCCACCCCCTCATGAGGGCTGAGACATCTCACACACGCCCGGGAATCATCAAGAGCTGCTGCTGGGTCACTGGACTGTCCAGTATACGAATCTCGATCATGCTGAAAGGAGCTGGAGAAGCAATCAAGTCAAAGGGAGGTAAGAAATCCCTCTGCCTGATCCGAGGCACCGAACAAAAGTGGAAGCTGGAACCAAGGTACACCGCCCTCTAGACCTTGCTTCTGGAATAAGTGTGTTGAGGTCGACAGAAGGAGGCCCGCCTTAGGTGAGGTAATGAGAGATCCTCAACTAAGGCACGAGAGAATAGCAATAGAGCGACGGACAGACTGACACTAATGATGATGGCGGAAATGGGAAGGGTGGAGTGGCGAATGGACGACTTCCCTTGTTAGAGCATAAAGGGCATAAATGACATGGCAGCGACTGACACAATATCGAAAGGGACAGGGGACAGTGGGGCTGAAGGTCATGAGATGCGACACAAGAGAGGAACCAAGCAAAAAGAATGGAGGGCTATAGTAGGGTGTAAAAGGATGTAGGATAGACTCCATGAATGGAATGATGACTCAACTCGGATGCTCTAAGCAAGGGCGACTAGATAGTGCTGCCACACAATAAAGGCCCCAATGGGGGGTCATAGAAGCATGAGTACAAGGTGGGCACTCATGACGAAAATCAGCACGAACATGGACAAGTAAGGGGGCGATATGGTGCCCCAAGTACAAGTGTCGTAAGTGAGGAAATTCGATTTTGAGGAGCGGTGAAGTGACCCTTCGTGGAAAAATGTGTCCGGGTGAAGTATCAAATCACCAAAAACTAAGGAAAACCCATTTGAGAGCTCGGTGAGATCTATCCAGCGGTGCTGACGGTTCGTCGAACGGGGCTACGGTGTGGTTGCAGCAGTCGAAAGAAGAAACAGGGGTTCTCTTTTAATGAGGCGGTTTTCCCTCCAAAATCATTCATTTGCTATTGTTGCTGTGGTGAATGTGGAGAGGAGAGAAGGCCCTAAATCTTGCGGCGAACGTAGCGGACAAACTGACCGTTGGATTCGAGATCTGTCGGTTGGAGGTAAGAGGCCTAACCTTGCTCTTGCATTTTGATGGATTAGATTTGCAGTTTAGGGCCCAACACCCCGGAAACAGCCCCTCCCTCCTCTCTACGGCCGGGTCGCACCTTTTGGGGCAAAAGGTGCGACCCAGGACGCAGGTATTGGGGCAAAAGGTGCGACCTGGTCCAGAAATGGGCAGAAAGCTGCGACCTGGGAGGGGAGGGGAGCTTGATGCTGTTTGATGGCTGGGAGTTGGGTTTTTGTGTGTGGTTATGGGTTGCCCGATCTGTACCCTGACAAAAAGAATGTGTTTGTGCAGGTATGGCAGAGTTGCGGGTCAACTGGAGGGAGAGGGATCTGGGAACACTTCGGACAGAGATCCAGGCGGATCAGGGCGTTCGTCGTGTATTGGCCAGATATAGGGGCATATGGTGCCCTCTCGGATGTGTGTAGGGGCAAGTGGTGCCCCCTAGAATGTATGGGGGGGCATATGGTGCCCCCAGTTTTTGGATTTTGTTTGTAACATGCTCTGGGCATGTCGGATGTATATGTATGGGGGGGGCGTATGGTGCCCCCCAGTTTTTGGAACATGCTATGGGCATGTCGTAAGTATATGTATGGGGGGGCGTATGATGCCCCCAGTGATGTATGTAGGGGTAGGTGGTCTGAAGTGATATGGGACTCTAGAGGGTCTTCTAAATGTGGAAGAATACGGGGTCTAGAGTCAACACGACCAGATACACTAGGAGAGTGGTGGAGAATGGCTTCTCTTGGTCTCTCAAATGTGGGTGCCCCCTTACCCCAACATTGGGTTTCGATGTAATGACCACAAGGTGGATGTGGTGTGAACGCATGGGTTCGATGTAAGGGGGAATAGATGAAGTCAGGGGTGGGAATTTCTTCCATAATGTTGTCATCGTAATAGAAGATGGGGTGACTGGTGGAAAAAGAACTACCTGACGTGGTGAAGTGGCCTGAATCATCATCATGAGAAGAGAGGTTCACATGCGTATCGTCACAATGGGTGACCGAAGAGTAAGTAGATACCGGATCTACCGATGTTGAGCCCAAGATGCCCGCTGAAGGAAGGTCAAGCGAAACAACAGGGGAGGATTCAGATGGAATGTTCCCCGATGGTCTCATGGATGATGACAGGTACAAAATGGTGACGGAGGGCTCCGTTGGCTTAAAAGCGGGAGGCGGAATGTGAATGTCCTCTGGTCCGATCGAAGCGGCCTTGAACTGGCGGTACAAGTCCAAGGAGGAACGGTACTCGTCAAGGCGAGGACAGAGGTGGGTGTAATGGCCGTGAAAATCGCACAAGGCACAAGGGTGGTTTGTGCGCAAGTGTTTGAGTTTTGGGAGGGAGTCGGGGATAGTGACATGTACTTCTGGGAGATCAGAGTCGGGGAATGTCTCGTTGACCAGAAGCTTGAGGTGGGGCAATTCGGGACACATGTGAGTGGCATGACCGACGACATCACACAAAGCGCATCGAATGGCGGGCTTTGGTGGTCGTGGGGGGGTAATGGATGTCGGGGGGGCCGGATCGTGATGGGTTGCCCCCCTTCGGGCTTTGCCTATCTTCCCGGGAGCCGTCACAACAGGAGAAGGGTCCTGTGGAGGTGCTGGGGGCACAGTGGCTATGGAGGAAGCGAGGGGGACCGGTTGAACCGGTGTCAAAGCCATGTAAGGTTTGGGGTGACCGGGGGGGGTGGCGGCTGGGGGGTCAAGGTACCAAACCGGAATACCCAAGGTCAAGTTAGGGAGAGAGAGGGTGGCCATGACGGGGACAGAATATACTCCGGGAGGGGGAGCCAAGAAGGGGATCTGTCCAGCTGGGTAGTGACCAGGAGGTACAGCTCCAAGATGGTTAAGGCCAGGGGGGACCGAGCCTGGAGGATAAAGAGGTTCGGGGATACCAGCTGTAGGGGGAGGGCCGGAAGGAGGAGGTCCGGCTGGCGGAGATGAATGGCTAGGAGTGGGTTGCGGAGGGCGGGGGGGAGGGTGCGGACTAGCCGAGGCAGGCCGTTTATGGGCAACCTGAGACGATTGCATCATGCAAATATTTGACAAGCTGGGATCAGTAACAGGAGGGGGGGGAAGGTGAGGAAAAGTACCAAGCAGGGTGGAATCTTTATAAACGCCGGGGTAGACACTGGTCAAGGAATCGACGGTTTGCTTGTTGGCTACAGAAGAGATGGTCGTCTCAGAGGAGGATTGAGACAGCGGCTCATGATACGATAGCTGGTCAATGGTGACTATCTTCCCATTATGTGGAAAAGACATCTTGCGGAAGACCGCGGATGGGACAGCGGACATGGCATAGGTGTAGCTTCGCCCCAATAGAATGTTGTAGTCTAGAGGGGCGTCAATGACTTCGACATCAACGCAAACAGTCTTACCAGCGAGGGTGATGGGACAGTTACGAAACAGGCCAATAGGCTGGGAGGCATGACCATCCCACGCTCGAAGGGTGATCGTGGAAGGGGCCAACTCAGGGGATCCGAGTTGCTTCCAAACAGAAGCGGACATCACACAGGTGGATGCCCCCTCATCAATTATACACCGGGATACAGTGGCGTTCCGGATTTTGACTGGGATTTGGAAAGCAACGGAAGGAGGAAGAGGAGGGTGGTTCGATTGAGTGGCGTCGAAAACAATCATTTGGTCATCAGCAGGATCAACAGCGCCCACGGCAGATAGTAGAGCCTTCCGTTGAGAAGGGCACGACTGGAGGAGTTCCAGTGTGGAAATGGCAGCAGGGGATTGTGCCAAATCATCTACTATACTGTACGATTGGGCGGCTCGACCAGAAGCAACATTTCGGCGTAATGGACCCTTTGGAATCTTTGGGTGGACCTCAACTTTGGGTTGAGGGATGTGTAAGGGGCCACTGGGTGTCGAAAGAGGCTCTATAGAACCTGAAGATGGAGGCTCGGGAGCAGACTGAGCAGGAGGCTTGGGGTACTGGCGAGACCGAGTTTGAAGGTGAAGGTCGACAGAAGGGGACGAATCAGAGCGCATCATAAGGATCTGGTAGTCAGAGGAACCAGAAATGGACGATGGTGTCGCTGCATGGCTGTCGGGGGGTTGGGTAGCCACGAATCCCTGTTGAGGGAAAGGATCATTGAACACAGCTGGCGGGGTGGTGGCCACATTAGGAGGAGCGTGAGGGGAGACGTGTTGTCCGCGCAATGTGGCTTGAGACTCCCACATCTGTCGCATCTGGGGTAAGAGAGGACAATCATGAGTGTAGTGACCGTAATCACTGCAACACGAATAGGGCTTGTTTGTGCGAAGCGGCCTGTCCGGCCTGGGCGGGATGCCCTGAGGCTGGTTGCTAGTGTTAGGGTCCATACCAGAATTGGGTCCTCGGTTACCGGGGGCAGATGGGTTCTGGTTGCCTCTCCGCCTTCTTTGAGAAGAAGGGGGAATAAACGCACCCTGCTGTGCGAATACTTGCCCTGGAGGGGGTTGTAAGGGCTGTTGCAGGTGGTGAGGAGGCAAGGGAGGCGGAAGCGCATATGCTGGAGGAGTTGGCGCACCAGGCTGCGGATAAAAGTAAGGGTTGGG
Source organism: Pinus albicaulis (assembly GCA_034641835.2). Lineage (NCBI taxonomy): Eukaryota > Viridiplantae > Streptophyta > Pinopsida > Pinales > Pinaceae > Pinus > Pinus albicaulis. Next base: position 3,543 of record JAXQQM020091814.1, on the reverse strand, counting down.
TTGGGCAGCATTGAGGTAAGCAGGAGGTTGGGCAAAAGGAGGAGGCATGCCGTATCCTGGATACATGTTGCCGGGAGGGGGCAGAGTGCTAGAGGTGCTGGCCCCTCCCTGAGGGAGGCCATGGCTCATAGGAGGGTGAGCAGAGGCGTGGGAAAGAGATCCAACAATACCGTCGGCGGAATGAGATGCCCCCGGGGCGTTAGCGCCACTGGGCCTGGGGATGTCAGGGAGAACGGTATAAACATAACCAGATTGAGCGTAGATCAGGTCATATTTTAAAGCTATTTGGAGGGCGGCTTCTTCCGATTGAGGGAAGTGAGAGGCGACATCTTTGCCGATGGGAGATGGGAGAGTGCGAAGGAACCAGTCCATGTAAACCCGATCTTCAAAGGGAGGGGCTCGACATAAGCTCCGTCTTCGTCGCCATTCCTGAACATGGGCAGAAGGGCGTGTGGAAGAGGATTGCTTAAATGAAGTCAAGAGCTCCGTACCAGTGTCGTATCGGAGAGGGAGCTGGAAGTATGACAAGAAGGCTTGGGCAAGAGTCTCGAACGTGGTATGGGAGGAAGTGGCCTGCTCGACATACCATTTAGAAGCTTCGCCGGTAAGCGTGCGTTGGAACAACCGAAGACGAATGGAGTCATCGGTAATGGAGTTGGAGGAACACCACATGTGGAAAGACCAGACGTGATTGGTTGGGTCTTCGCCATTAAGGCCCTCGAACTTAGGGATATCGGAGGGTAACTTGGTAGGCATAATGGGCCAGGTAGTATTATGGTGGATGGGGTCGTTAATCAACTGATGGAAATCGGGGAGGCTGAGGCCTGCAATGTACGGCAGCACAGGGGTGGCCGGAGTAGTGGTTGTGACGGTTCCGCTAGAAGGAGGGCCGGTATTGGGGCCGCTAGCATTGGGCCCTGATTCAGACATGGTGAAGGTAAAAGGGGGAGAACCGGGAGGAGAAGGGGGACCTGAGGAATCGGGAGAGGAGTCGGAGTGCGGACTCGAAGGTGGACTGGCTCGACGACGACGGTGCGGAGCAGGTCGATCAACCGGGAACTGAGGATGAAGGCCAAGAAGTCTCCGGGTAAGGCGCCTTGGGGGCGCAATGATGACAGGAAGAAGGAAACCGACAAGGGCAGAAAGGGGCAAAATCAAGAAGGTCAAGGGCAGATAAGGTGCAGTGACGATTGATTTTAGAGTCTTTGCCAGGCGGTGTAAACCAAGCGCTTCTTCACTTAAGGTCAGTGTGTGGTGTGCGTTAATTTTAATTTTTAAACCCTTTCCGTTGTTGAGAGCAAAAAAGTGTGCAACGTAGCTGAAAATAAACCTACAGAGAACAGAATAAAAATGCTGAAATAGCAGAAAAATAACAGCTACATATGCATCTATCAAACCCAAGAAAGTGGGTCTCTCAAAACTATGCTGAAAAGAAAGGGAAAAACTATGGAAACACACACAAACGAAGCTCAACGGATCTAGGGTCAAAGGGGACAGAGATCCGGAGGATAAAGCTGCAGATAAGGGCAGTCACGACGAAGACGAGGGCAGGTGGGTGGAAAAAAAGAGGGAAATCGACAAAAAGCAAGGAGGGCAAGGCGTAAGGCCTTTGGGGAGGTCCCAAACGAAGCGACGAGAGGTGATTTGAAAGGAAAGAGGCCGATTTCGATGGATCTGTTTGCGGAAGTGAGGTCACGGTTTTAAAAAAGAAAATTTAGACGCTCTACGGCCGGCAATTGAGCTTAATTTGGAAACTCTTCCACAAAAAGTGGAGGGTACTAAAGCCCTAAGGGTGGGTTCCCACTTAGATGAGTAAAAACGAGATCAGGGGTGCAGATCACAGCCAAGAGACAGAGGCAAGGTGGCTGGAAAAAGGGAAAATCGACAAAAAGCCGCCGGGGCAAGCGGCAGGGAGGTCGGAGCAAACAGCAATTGATTTGAAAAGGGAAAGAGGTAGGATTTCAATGGATGCGGAAGTGAGGTCCTGAGATCACGGAAAAAGAGGAAGTGAAGCTACGAAACCGACGGGTAGAATATTTGAAACTCTTCCACAAAAAGTGGAGGTACTAAAGCCCTAAGAAATTTGGGTTCCCATAGATGGTAAGCGGTCGGATCTTGGTCAAGGCGAGAGGTTTGAGGCAATTTGAAAACCACATGGTACGCGGCGAGAACCCCGAGAAAAATTACGGAAAAAATCTTGGATTTAGGCGGTCGCGAGGTTCGACCCCGATCGAGTTGGTCATGACTTGAGCCAAAGGTGCGTCGGAGTCGCGGGTTTGGGCCAAAGGTGCGACCCCAGTTACGCATTGTTTTAATGACGGATTTTACGAAAATTTCCCGTCTCGGAGTGCGGGCGGGTGTCGCTTACTGCGCAATAGGGCCAGAAACACACGGAAGTTAGAAATTTTAAGTTTTTAGGGTTTTATGTGAGAAAAATGACATAAAAAGAGGAAAACTAAGCAGCTGAAAAGAAGCCCTAGGGCCTGAAGTAGCTGGATATGCGGGAATATGAAAAACGACAGCGGTCGTAATTTAAAACCCGTGTGGAGTCGCCATTTGTTAGTATGAATTCTTTGTCGAAGCGTACGAAAAAGAACCACTTTAGCTACGCATAACTAATAGCCCTAACAACAATAATGGCTGCAAAACATCTTCAGATCTGCGATTAGTAGTTAAAGTGCTGCAACAAACAGATCTATAAATGGAAAGACATTAAGCAGTAAAGTAAAGAGTTTGCTCCATGCATCCAACAGACAAGACAAGAACATGATTTTTGAATGAATTTTTATATTACAGGGCACCTGGGAGGAAACAAGAAGGTGTATCCGGATCTCCTCAATGGGATGGGTTCTTTGTAGTCCTCAGCACTTCAGATCTAAGCTTTCTCTCTCTTGTAGATGTAGAAAACCCAATGTAGAAGGTAGAGCTCAATGGGAGCAACAATGACAGAAAATGAGACCGAGTGTATAGATCGAGAGTGATCTAGTATGCAACAAAAGGTGAAGAATGATGGGGAAAACCCTCCTATTTATAACAAAATATTGGGTCCTTCTAGATCTTGGTGCATGATTAAAATAATGTTAATCACATCTAGATCCACCTCTGTGGAATATTTTATTATTATTTGTTGGAGGGAATGGGTGTTTGACTTGGGTCAAATCCCTTGATTAGTGAAAAATAAATAAATAAATGATTTATTTATCTTTTTTAAGGAAGTGGTTGGGATATAATCAAATAAATAATGATTTATTTGATTAATGGTGGTTGATTTGGTCATATTTAACAAGGAATATTATTTAAATAATTATTCCTAGAAAATAATAAGATAACTATGGGTTTATCTCATTAATTTCTTTGTTTTTGGGTTAAACATGACCGGGAATAATAATTAAATTATGGTTTAATTAATTATTCCTTTTGGGGTTTCCTAATTAACATAGTGAAAGCAGTTTTACTTGGGGTAAAACTGGTCTTACATGGTGTCCTTGGGTCCATCTAATGATGAAGAGTTAGATGACCAAAAAATGGTGTAACAGCTACCCA
>JAXQQM020062087.1:0-50220 GCA_034641835.2 Pinus albicaulis | reverse complement strand
TGAGTTGGCACATTCTACTAATCAATGCCCTAAACTGCCCAGACTGAAAGTTGTACTTCAATTATCAAGCGAGGATGTCAAGTCTTCCTACTTCATCGGATCAAAGAGACCATGGCAGCCATGACCTACAGGTATGCCTCCATATTTTTCCCTTTTAATCCTTGGAATAATGTTTATAATAGTCAGCAATTTCCATGGCATTATCCTACTCCTTCCTCAACGCAACTTCCTTCACCATGGAACTAATGGCCTTCCCCTCCACCAATGCAATATCCTCCATCACAATCTCATCCTTGGAGCCAGAATTGGAGAGGTAATGGTCAAGGTCCAGCACCCCCTACACTACCAATGCAGCAGTAGTCACAAATTCCTCCTCTTCAAACTCATGCACCTTTCGTCTAACCCCAATTACCTATGCAACCTAACCCCAATCCAAATAATAAGGCAGCTCAGAGCATAGATGCCCCGATGAGCTTCTAGACTTATCTTATCACTCCTATTGGGCTTAACGAGGTTCAGCTTTGGTCGGGAAAAGTAATCAAACCTGAATATACTCCCATTATTACCGAGGAAGAATGTGAGTCATCTAGAAAGGATATAGTCGATTCTGAAATAGTTGTTACACCTGTAACAACTAATACAGCACCTATTGTTACACCTGTAGTAGCCAGCTCGGGGAGGCTTGTTGTTTCTACATCAGCCAACCCGAGCAGGGTTGGTGCATCTATGACAACTGACTCAGTTGTTAAGGTTCAAGATCCTCCATACCCTCAAAGATTAATTGAAATTGTGCCAGCCTCATAAACTAAATCTGAGTTCCTCAAGGACCTACAAAATTTGTATGTGTGGATTCCACTGTTACAAGCTCTCAAGGAAGTACCTATCTATGTCAAAACAGTGAGAGATTTGTGTGTCAAAAAGCCTAGAAGGAAACTGAAAGACCCTGCTACTATCCATGTTATGGGGAAACTATCTGAACTTATGATTAATCAGCCTTTGTTGACTAAATATAATGACCCTGGGAATCCTACAGTGACTGTCCATATTGATGACCAGCCCATAACTAACACTTTGATTGATTTGGGGGTAGCCATTAATGTAATGACCAAATATCTCTTTATCTCCCTAGGACTTCATGGACTTATACCTACACCCATAGTGCTTGAATTACCAGATAGGTCTTGTGTCAAGCCCAAGGTAATGATAGAAGATGTGGTGATCTTGTAGCTTCTTGGAATTATCCAGCTGATTTTATCATTTTACAAACCAAATCCAACCTATGGGGTCATCCTTTAATCTTGGGAAGACCGTGGCTAGCCACTGCAGGTTCATATATCGGATGTAGGTCCGGATCTATGGTGATCTCAGATGGACAAGCCACTAAGAACCTGAACCTTTACCCCCCAGAAAAATCGCATATGGATTTGAATAGTCCCTGGTGGGACGAATTTGAGCCTGAATCTAATTTTTCCCTACCTCTTCTCACACTTGAAAAAGCACAATACTTTAAGGATGAAACGGAGGATGACATTATTAATGGTTTTATTATCAATTCACTCTTTGTTGCCTCTATTAGAGATCTCAGGGAAGAAGATGAGGTATATGATGAAATTATTGAATGCTTGAAAACTACTATGCATACTGCCAGCAGTCATGTTGAAATTGAGCCTGGGAAATATTTAAACATTAATCCTAACTTGACTTCTAAACAAAATATATTGTTGATACAGTTGTTACAGAAATATAAAAAGGCATTTGCATGGGACTATATTGATATGAAAGGAATACACCCTCTAACGCCGAATGAATCTCGTACTTAAGGAGATAGTGAAAGAGAAATTACAGAAACTCCTTAATGCTAATTTCATCTACCCCATTTCTGATAGTCATTAGGTGTCTCTGCTTGTCATTATTCCGAAAACGAATGGCAAGTGGAGAGTCTGTGTAGACTATAGAGAGATTAACAAGGCCACCCAAAAGGACCATTTCCCTTTACCATTCATTGACCAGGTCCTGGATACTCTCTCTAGGAAAAAAAAAAAATATTATTCCTGGGTGGGTTTAGTGGCTATAATCAAATACAGATTTCCCTGGAAGACCAATACAAGACAACCTTTACCTTCCCGTGGGGTACTTTCGCATACATAGTCCTTCATTTTGGCCTCTGCAATGCGCCAACAACTTTTCAAAGGGAAATATTGGGTATATTTTTGGATCTCTTAATGACTGTCTTTAAATTTTCATGGGTGACTTTACACCCTATGGGGATTCCTTTGAAACTTCATTAGTTAATCTGGAAAATGTGTTGGAACGTTGTGAACAAACTAATGTTGCTTTGAGCACCGAGAAATTCCACATGCTGATGACCGAGGGGATTCTGCTGGGACATTTCAATTTGGCAGATGGAATCAAGGTAGACCCTGCAAAACTTGAGGTAATCTCGAGAATCCCAACTCCTAGAACTCAAAAAGAGGTATGTAGTTTTTTGGACATGCGGGGTACTACAGGAGATTTATAGAAAAAATTTCAAAGATTGCATCTCCTCTGTTTTCTTTTCTCATGAAAGATGTGGAATTTGTGTGGACATGAAAGTGTGAGAAAGCCTTTTTGAAGTTAAAGAACCGTGTAACAACAACACCTGTTTTGATAGGACCAAACTGGAGACTGTCATTCCATATTGCCATGGATGCATCTAACATAGATGTGGGTGTTATTTTGGGGAAAATGGAGGAAAAGAAACCTTATGCCATTTACTACATCAACGAGAATTTAACTTCAGTTGAACTCAACTATACAGTGACTGAGAAGGAATTCCTAGCAGTTGTGCATGCTATAAACAAATTTCGACACTACATCACTGGGTATCAAGTAGTTGTACACATTGACCATGCTGCAATTCGATTTTTAATGAATAAACCTATTACCACTGGTAGAGTTACATGATGGTTATTGTTGTTACAGGAATTTGATATCACTATTATAGATAAAACTGAAAAGATAATGTGGTTGCTGATTTTCTTTTCTATATTAAATAAATATATGTAATGACTCCAGATTTTACCGAGGATTATTTTCTAGATGAATATATTTTTACCATATCTACTCACCACCATAGTATGCAGATATTGTTATGAAACTAACTCCAAAAAGAGAAGAAAAGAGATATCAACGCCTTAGAAATGAGCCACTTCGAGGGGGGCAACCTCCAATACATTACATAAATGAACAATTCTTGGATGATACAATTCACAAAACCTCCTTTCTATATATAGGAGTCCATGGGGCCATAATGTAATCCTAGTGGGCCACAATGTAATCCTAGATGACCTAACAATAATAATTTAAGGGCACAATAATAACAAAATGGGGGTTACAAGGGTACAATAATAACAATAAGGGGGTTACACTAACAACAATAAGGGACTATACTAGTAATATAGGGACCTAACATGCCCCTCTCCTTCAAAAAAGAGTTGTCCTCAATGCTTGAGTAGCTCTGGGTGCTTCTGTATAAAATTCTCATCCTCCCATGTAGAATCTTCAGTGGGTAAGTTCTTCCACTTGATGAGATACTCTGAAATTGATCGATTCCGTAGTTGTCGAGTTCTTGTTTCCATGACTTCTTCAAGTTCCAATTAGAGAAAATTTTAAGGATGGAAAATTATTTTGAAGTTGAAAAAATTGGCTAATCTCACTAGTCCCTAATATGCAAACTATAAAATGTTTATTGATGTATTTTTCAAAGTATTCAAATTTATATTGATATTATATATATTGTCTAAATAATGTTGGCGATTTTTAAGGTAAAATATTTTTATATTGTAAAATTCAATAATCCATTTTATAAAAAAAATCAAAATTAGCGAATCTTTTTTGGAAAACCATCGAAATTAGCCCACCTACATTGCGAATATTAGCTCCCTAAAATTTTCCATGGTTCTAATATGATTTTTCCTTCCTTATCAAGTTCCGGCAATATTGTTTGAACTGGAAGTTTGTCCCCTATAACCTTCTTTAAGCATGAAACATGGAAAACTCGATGCACTCGCGAAGAAGTAAGAAGCTCCAATTTGTATGCCATAATAATCTTGTGCAGCACCTTGGTAAGGACTATAGTAATTTTAGTGACAATTTATTTTACTTTTAGCTTGCTTTGAGACATTTGTTTATATGGTTGTAGGCGTAAAAATAACCATTCTCCTACATCAAAACTTCTTTCGCTATGATGTTGATCTTCTTGTTATTTCATTCGATTTTGTGCCAAATTTAGGTTATCCTTTAAAAGTTGGAGAACTTCTTGTTGATGCTCGATGTGATCTTCCACTGCTTGAACCTTAGAATTTTCTCTTAAGGATGATGTGATGGAAGGTGGATGATATCCATAAAGTGCCATGAATGGGGTCATTTTTGTTGCAAAGATGGAAATGAAGTGTTACCACCTTCGCCCAGAGGTAACCACTGACCTATCAGGTTTGTTTATCAGACACAAAACAACGAAGATATCATTCCAAACATTTATTCACTATCTCAGTTTGACCATCGGATTGAGGATGATAAGATGAGCTATGAGCTAATTGAGTACCCAAACAAGAAAATAACTTCGTCCAAAAATTTCCAATAAAAATGGGATCTCTGTCGCTCACAATAATCTTTGGGTTCCCATGTAGCTTTTGAGTTGTGTCCATAAATGTAGTAGCAATTGTACTTGTTTTAAATGGATGAGGTAATGCACAAAAGTGTAAATAATTGGTAAGTCTATCAACTACCACCATGATGACACTCTTTCCTTTGGACTTAGGTAAACCTGTGATAAAATCCATTGAAATACCATCCTAATGTTGACCTGGAATCAATAAAGGTTGTAGAAGACTCGGGGTCTTAATTGTCTCAACTTTATTTTGCTGGCAAACCAAACATTCCTCCACAAAATTTTGAATATCAGATTTAAGGCCATCCCAAAAAAAATCTTTCTTCACCCTGTGGTAGGTTTTTAAAAATCCCGAGTGTCCTCCTAAAGGAGAAGTGTGCAATTCCAAAAGAATATTTTGTTGTAGTTGGGAATTCTTACAAATATATAAGCAATCATTGTACCATAAGGAATCATTTTTCCAATTAAATGTATGAGATCTACTAGGATCTTGCTGCAACTTTTGAATGAGTGTCCACACTTCTTCGTCCTTCTTCCATTCATCCCTTACTTTGGTTATCCAATCTGGTTGGATAACAGAAATGGAACAAAGAAATTCTTCCACCTCTTCATCCTTTCTTTAGAGTGCATCTACAACATCATTTAGCTTCCATTTTTAGTAGATGATTTCAAAGTCATAACCCAACATCTTTGTGACCCATTTCAGTTGCTCTTATGAAGATAGTATTTGTTCCAAAAAGTTTTTAATATTATCATGATCAGTTTTTACCTTGAAGTGTCTTCCCATTAGGTAAGGTAGCCATTTCTTTAGTGAATGTAGTATTGAAAAAATTTCCTTCTCATAAATAGTCAGGAAGAATTGATCGATGACTTTCAAAATAAATGGGTCTTCCTCTTCTTGCGTTAAAAAACAACATCAATTCCATTTCCCTTGAGGCATCACATTCCATAGTAACATTTTTGTGAAGTTTGGCATGAATAAGGCCTGCTAGTAATACTTTGATGTTCAAAGGCCTTAGTTTCTTCAAGAGTCCATGAAAATTCATCTTTCTCCAATAATGTTGTTAGAGGTGCTTCTATTCTCCCATAATTCTTAACAAACTTGTGATAATATCTTGTTAACCCAAAAAATCCTCGCAACTGCTTTATGGTTGAGGGGACTTTCCATTCCTTTATGGTTTTAATTTTTTTAGGGTCCACCTTTACACCCTCGTGAGATACAATATGACCCAGATATTCCACCTCTTGTACTCCAAAGAAACATTTCGATGTTTTTGCATATAATTGTTTCTCCTCCAATAGTTTGAGCACCCTGTCAACATGTTGAACATGATCCTTCCAAGACCTGTTGTAGATTAGTATATCATCAAAAAATACTAGCAAAAATTTTCTAAGGAAGGGTTTGAAAATGGAATTCATAAACCCTTGAAATGTAGAAGGTGCATTGGCAAGGCCAAAAGGCATGACAAAAAATTCATAATGACCCTCATGAGTTAAAAATGTTGTTTTCGAAATATCTTCAATCTTCATTATAATTTGATGATATCCTGAACGAAGATTCAACTTAGTAAAATAAATTGCTCCATGTAATTCATCCATTGATTCATCAATCACAGGTATGGGAAATTTATCTTTAATAGTGAGCTTATTAAGCTCCCTTTAATCCAGACACATGCACCATGGTCCATCCTTCTTGTGCACCAATACTACTGAAGCAGAGAAATAACTTTGACTAGGTTGAATTATACCAGCCTCTAACATTTCTACAATCATACATTCAATTTTGATCTTTTGGACATAAGGATATCTGTAAAGCCTTATGTTTGGAGGAACACTTCATGGAATCAAATGAATAGCATGGTCATGATCATAAATAGGTGGGAGTCCTTTGGGAGTTTCAAACACCTTGGAATGATTGTCTAAGACTTTTTGGAGATGTGGAGAAATAGATGATTTTGATGTTGGAACTTCTAGTGAGCATTATTGTGCAATTATGCCTCGTTGTTCTTTCTTCAGAAGAATTTTCATGAAATTAGAGATTATTATCTTTCATGGCTTCCTTGCGATACCCTGTAATTCGACTTCCTTTCCTTCCGAAAAAAATTTCAAGAAAAGTTATTGAAAATTAAAAGCTACCATCCCCAAAGATTGTAACCATTGTACTCCTAGTACAACATCAACACCTCCCATTGGAATGGAAAGCATTGGACTATTCAATACATATTACTCCATGGTTAGCTCGATATTATGGCATTTTCCAGAGAAATTTATAGTTCCTACATTTGAAACCATCACTTAACATTCTGGTGCTGGGTATAGGAAACAATTCAATTCCTTAGCTACCTTACAATGAATAAAATTATGGGTACTACCTGAATCAATCAACACTATTACCTTTTTATTCTTGATATGTCCTTCTATCTTGAGATTTTGAGGAGCGGTAATTCCTACCAATGCATTACACGATATGGTCAGAATTATTTCTTCTTCTTATAGGGTTGGTTCTTGGTGTATATCCTATTCTTTTGAATTTTCTTGTTCACTTTCTTCCTCCTTTTCACAATCTATGTAAAATAATTTCTTCTTAGCACACTTATGACCTTTAGTGTATTTTCTATCACAACTATAGAAAATCCCTTTTGCTCTTTTTTCTTCCAATTGTTGTGGTGTAAACCTTGTAGGTTGTGGAAGTATAGGAGTAGCAACACTTCCATGCTTCCTTGTCGCCATAATTTTACATTCCATTTTTGCTACCAATCTGAATGCCTTCTCCAATGAATCAGGTTCCTAAACACGAAATTCATGTTAAATGTTATACGTTAAAGTCCCTATGAAGACATCAATCTTGTGTTCCTCTAGAATATCAATTACCTTTATATTCAATTTTTGGAAGTCCTCAATGTGCTCCACCACTAAACCCTTTTGTTTGAGATTTATCAATTGGCTAAAGAAGGTGTTGCTCTTTGTATCCTCATAATGTGCTATCATTTCCTCCATAAAATTGACTAAGTGACAATTTTTTTACGGGAGCAAAGCCATCGATACCATACAAATATATTTTTTTCTAAATGTAAAGTTGCAATGCGTACATTTTGTGTGTTTTGCACATTATTGAGATCAAAATATTGCTCCATCTGTAGTATCCATGTTACGGGATCCTTGCCATTAAAATTCCTCATATCCATCATTGGAATATGGTGGTTATTCAATCCAACATTATAGTTTATGAAATCACGATTAACATTTATTTTGTTCTCATCATGAGTTTCCTCTACTATCTTTTCGCCATTAGGAAACATTTCTTGTATCAACTTTGTCAAACCTTCCATGTCTACTTTTAGATAATTCTTCATGATTTCCATGTTGTCTTTCATTTTTTCTTCCATGTCATCCATCTTAGCTTCCATTACAGCTTCCATGACCTCCATCTTAACTTCCATGCCATCCATCTTAGATTCCATGCCTTTCTTCAAACCAACCATCTTTTTTTCCACGCTTTTCTTCAAAAATTCCATTTCATTTTTTGTTTCTCTTTTCGAGAGCGAAATTTGGTGCACCTGCTCTTGTAATTTTGATATGTCATGTTTCCATTCTTCATCTTCATGAGTCATAGTAGAGCCTTATAAAGGATTAATGGGCGTTGAATTATTTTTAGGGGGAATTTTAGAACCCAATATTGATATCTATTCTAAAATATGCCCTTGGAATCAATTCGAATTGATTTTTCACACAAAACTTATGCAATTCGAAAACAAAATACACACCTTTTTCTTGGTTTTGAGGAGCTCGATATTGAAAATGAATTACATCTGTGATTTCAAATATTCAATATATTAATTTTTTCCCTGTAGTATCCCTCTGAAACTTCTTTCAAATTCCACAGGTCTGACCCGATTTGGATTCTTTAAGACAAAGTTATGCCCAATCTCCCACAATGACCTAATTATGGACTAGTTCAGTCAGAGCGAACTTGTACGATGTGCTGCATGTCACTTTTTCCTCCTTTGGCTTTGAAATTGATACATAGGAAACAAAATTTTGTGCACTTGTGGCCACTTTTTACAAAATTCCAATCCGATGCTTAGAGAGAGAGAGTTATGATGATTTTCCCATGGTGACCTATTTGAGACGAATTTTGGGAGCCTAAAAAAACCCTAACTTCAACAGATCATATCTCCGAATATATTGCGAACCAAGATATGAAATTTTTACACGACCTTCCACAGGATTTCATCTTCACTCTGTAAAATTTTAGCTTATGAACCTTCGTAGAAAATAAGTTATATTGAAAATTCCACGATGTCCTTTTTAGGCTAAATTCGAGAGCTTGAAAAAACCCTAACTTCCACAGATCATATCTCTGAAAATATTGCAAACCAAGATATGAAATTTTTACACGTTGTTCCTCTGGATTTAGGCTTCACTCTGTAAAAATTTCAGCTTCTGAACCTTCGTATAAAAGACGTTATAGCGAAAATTCCATGATTACCTTTTTGGAGCAGCCTAGAATCTAAAGCTCTGATACCAAATGTTATGAAACTAGCTCCAAAAATAGAAGAAAAGAGAGATCAACGCCTTAGAAATCAGGCAGTTTGAGAGGGAAACCTCCAATACATTACATAAATGAAAAATTCTTGGATGATACAAATGAAAAAACCTCCTTCTATATATAGGAGTCTACGGGGTCATAATATAATCCTAGCTGACCTAACAATAATAATGTAAGGGCACAATAATAACAATATTGGGATTACAGGGGTACAACAATAACAATAAGGGGGTTACACTAACAACAATAAGGGAATATACTAGTAATATAGGGACCTAATAGATATAGCCAATTATCTTGCTACAAGACAATTCCCACACCATTTATCTTCCAAAGAAAAGAAGAAGACCGTACAACAGAGTGCTACCTACTCCTAGATACAGGGAAATATCTATCACACCAGACCAGACTTTCAGATTAGGCGGTGTGTTAGAGAAGATGAGGTTTTTGATATCTTGAAATCTTGTCATGAGGAACCTTGTGGAGGGAACTTCACTGAAAAAAGGATGGGCTATAAAGTACTCTTAACAGGGTACTACTGGCCAACTATATTCCAGGATTCCAGGAAGTTTGTGTAGGGATGTGATAGCTGCCAAAGGATGGGTTAGCCTCTAAAATCAGATGAGATGCCATTACAACCCCATATAGTGATAGAACCATTTTAGAAATGGGCCCTGGATTTTGTAGGGCCAATTAATCCTTCATCACAATAAATATCATACATATTGATCTGCACCAACTATGTCACAAAGTGGGTCGAAGCAAAGGAACTAACTAGAGCTATAGAGCAGGCTATTTCAGACTTCATGTTTGAATATATTTATGTTTGCTTCGGGGATACCGAGGGAGATAGTGATGGATGGAGGGCCTCAATTCACATCTCATTTGATCCAGAAGCTGGTTGAGAAGTATGGAATTCATCACAGGGTCACTTCACCTTATCACCCATAAGAAAATGGTCAAGTAGAGAGCACGAATAAAGTCATTCAGGGAATATTAATAAAGACAGTAGCTAGCCACAGAAGAAATTGGGTCGAGAAACTTCCAGAGGTGCTGTGGGATTACATAAAAACATAGAGGAATACTACAGGATTCTCACCATATGAATTGGTGTATGGTAAGAATCCTTTATTCCCCATAGAGTTTGAAATAAGTACATTAAGAACAACAGTGAAAGTCAATCTGGATCTAAGCAAAACACAAAGTCAAAGATTGAACCAGCTCAATGAGTTGGAAGAGAAATGACTGGCTTCCATTCAACAGACAGAGATCATTTAGCAACAAAGAGCTATATGGAATGATAGGTTCATTAAGAAGAAGAAATTTTAGAAAGGATATTGGCCTCTCTTGTATGATTCAAGATTCAAGGATTTCAAAGGCACGCTCTGCATCGGATGGATAGGTCCTTATGAAGTAGACACAGTCTTTGATAATGGGATTGTACAATTGGTTACCATTGACAGTGCCAAGACACCATTGCTGGTTAATGGGAACCGTCTGAGGTTATATCATCAACTTGCTTTGAAGGAATCATTTTTTAACATTTTCATAGACTTTTATGTTTATGTTACAGTAGCAGGAGAATGCTTCCCTGTGCAACCTGAATTTTGAAATTGCAATAAATGCAACAGCTGAAAACCACTCTTATGGCAACTGTTACAACTATTAAATATATATATATATATATATATATATATATATAGATAGCAGTAATAAAAATATGATTGTGAAAACCTCTTTTTGGGGCACAATCAGACAATTTGTAACAATTGAAAACCACTTCTGTAGCAGCTACCACACCTATTTTTTTTTCCCTTTTCCAAAACATCATCCTTCCTTCCCGATATATTTTACAAGATGATGTTACTTATTTGTTTCTTTTCTGTATCTATTTTTCCTAATTATCATGTTTTCCGAATAATAACACAAATATTTTCTTGGATGTTACACATGTAACAGCCTACAACCATGAACAATGTTTTCTATTGCGTCGCATGCATAAATAATTACAACAGTTAAGCGTGACCACCATGATCACTAGAAGAAATTACGCCATCAATTCAAATTCCCCTTCCACATCGTTTCAGGTACATCATTTAAAAAGGTAACATCATCATTTAATAATTTGGTGATTAATGGCATGTTATGATATTCCTATGACGGCCGTGGGTGACCGTATCCATTAAAGTCGGGGGGGATAAATCTCGTAATCATTGCAAGAAATCCTTAGTCCTGAAACCATCATTAAGCCCGCATGCATCAAATTAAATATCACGATATCCAATTATGATCAAATTCGGCCGGAAAATGCATCTGTACTTAAAGCCCAATATTTTCCATAAGTCTTGCATCCTCATCCGAAACCCTACATCTGAGATAAGAAACGCAGTGTGCCGAGAGGAAACAAGCAGTGCAACGTTATTATAGTTGGTTGAGCATAAGGAGTGATTCAGAATAATAGGAAGATGGGAGGAGCAACAGTATGACACGAGCAAGACTCCATGGACGCCTTTCAGAACTGTCCGGAAGCTTACCAGGTATTTAGGGACGCTGGGTGGATTGACTATTTTTAGAAATTGGAAGGCTCGGATGAGGCTATTGCAATCGAATTCGCTCAAGATTTGAATAACCACTAGACTTGAGTTAGGGGCTTGCAAATTGAAGTGACAGAAGAAGTGATTGCCCGAGTGACCACATTGCCAGCAGAAGGATAGAGATGGTTCAAAAGGAAAATTAATGACCCTGATTTGAAGGAATATTTTCTTGAAGGAGAGGAAAAGTTCGAAAATAAGGGGAGAGGAGTTGACAGATTATCACTCCCCCAGCCATGGGCAGATGTTTCCCTCAGCCTAATCAAGTACATTACTTCCAAGGGAAGATCCATAATTGTCTTCAATTACCACTTCCATATACTAAATCATCTTTGGCACCAACAGAAGATCAACCTCCCATTTTTCCTATGGGGAAACATTAAGCATATGGCGACGACGATGAAGACAACAACACATCCTGAAGCATGTGTGACCAATCATGGACTTATTAAATTGATCATGCTGGATGCCATAAGCTAGGAGGGAAGGAGCTGGGAATAATTTAAATGAAAAAGGCCTAGGACAAGACGAAGAAAATAGGTTGCGACTTCAGAAGGAAGTCATGCAGAAGCTGAAGTCCAGACCTGGCCTGTCAGGGTCAGAATTGGAAAAGAACCCACTAACAAGCTGATTGGAGATAGACGACCAAAACATAGGGTGAGAGTTTGCTTGCCAACAGAACCATTGCCCACAAATGAAAGGCAGAAAGAAGAAGAAGAAAGAGAACCCTTCTCGTCAGGTAAGGACGAAACTCATGTTCTGCTTTTAGAACTTGAAAATTTAAGAAAGGAAAATGAACCGTTGAAACAAATATTAGATGAGGGGAAGGAAATTTTAGTATCTGCATGCACAACATTTTCTCAAGGACTAATAGTAGCAGGGTATAAGGTTTGTGGGGAAAACACCAACCCAATGGAAACACAAATAGAACTTTGGGAGGCTGTTGCACAAGAAACTGCTACGGATACTACTGTTACACAAGAACCAACAGTTAAAGCAGAGCCTCCCGTAGTGATTGACCTAGAGGCTAATACACAAGAACCTGTGGAGGCCACTGCTATTACAAAAGAACCAATAGTGGGCACAAAGGCTACCCTAGGCAAAAATGAAGGGGTTGATACATAACTACCCACCAAGGAATCTATTGTTACACAAGAACCAACAGTTGAGGTGGATTAGACCCATCCAACAGAGGTTGTTACACCCACTGTTGATGTTGATGATGAATGCAGAGGAACGCTGGGTCCCGCCATGGGATGGAGTTCCAAGATATTTTTTTTATTTCCGAATTGCAGAAGTGGAAACAAGAATCAATATCCATTCGGGAGGGGGTGATCTCGTTGAAAGAACATCAGAAGTGTAGATTTTAACCCTGTACAGAAATTATCTGCAAATGAATCTTAAAAACAAAAAATAAACAATAGCGAGAGCATAAAACATAAAAAAAATATACACAAATATTTTCCCCTGGATCCCAAATCGGGATTACCAAGTTGATTTTTTATTATATTCATTTTAGTGTTACAACACATATATATACATGCCGAATCATGCATAAACCCCAATCCATTAACCCTAGATTAGAACATAACCATAGTTCCCTTGACCGGATCTACAAAATACCAGGGGCTGAAAACCATCATGCCCCAAAACCATGTGCAAACCATGCAAAAAACCATGGGCGGGTCCGGCCACTAAAAAAAAGGGTCCAAATTTTTTTTCCCAGGGTGTTGCCGCATACCCCGAATAGGGGGAGCTATCGCCCCCCCTGTGACCCCCCTGTTGCACTCGACGTAACGTACAATGGGGCTATCACCCCCCTGTGACCCCCCCACGCGTGCAACTAACCGTGGAAAGAATATAACACATACCCAACATTATCCCACTTGTTTTTTTCTTTCTGTAGGCGGCCATAGGTGAGCTTAGTCATTAGCCCAGCGCTGCAACACCCATTGTTTCTCTACACCAAGAGAACTTCTGACTGCTCATAGACTTCATCAATGCATCTGCAACATTCTTCAAAGTGTTCACCTTTACCAGCAACACCCTTTTATCCTCGACCATATCTCTCACAAAGTGATATTGAATGTCAATGCGCTTTGTATTTGAATGAAAAGAAGGGTTCTTAGCCAAGAAAATTGCAGTTTGGCTATCACAGTCTATCCTTATAGCCCACTACACCAACCCCATACTTGAACACAATTTATGCAACCAAGCTGCTTCCTTTCTTTCATGAGTGGCTGCCATGTATTCTGCCTCAGTAGTTGAAAGAGCCACTACAGACTGTCTTTTACTCATCCAACTGACTGCACCTCCAAATAGGCTAAACACATACCCACATGTAGATCTTCTTTGGTCCAGATCTCTAGCCCAGTCTGCATCAACAAAACCACTGATGTCCAAAACTTTGTTCAATCCTGGTCTTCCATGGTAGCAGAAACCATAATCACTAGTGCACGCAAATATCTGAAAACCTGCTTCACTACCATCCAATGCTCCTTCCTTGGTTTTGACATAAAAATGCTCAATACTCCCACTGCATGTGAGATGTATGGTCTAGTATAGACCATTGCGTACATCAAGCTACCCATTACACTTTCATATGGAACACGAGACATATCCTCCTCTTCTTCTTGTGTCTTGGGACACTGTTTAACAAACAAATTTACACCTACAGGAATAGGAACCTTCACCAGTTTACTATCCTGCATATTGAACCTCTGCAATATAGTCTCGACATACTTCTTCTGGTTTAACCAGAGCTTCCTCTTTGCCCGATCTCTCTTAATTTCCATGCCCCAAATATAGTTTGTGGCACCAAGATCCTTCATGTCGAATTTGGAGAACAATTGGGTCTTCAAATCTTGGATAATTTCTTTGTCATTTCTAATCAACAACATATCATCCACATACAAGACCAAATGAATACCACAACCACCAATTAATTTAAAATAAACACAATGATCCTCTTTGCTTCTGGTGAAGCCAAGTCCCCGTATATAGGTATCAAATTTTTGATATCACATTCTTGGTTACTCTTTTAACCCATACAGAGAATTTTTTAACCTGCATACCAGTTTTTTCTTACCTTCACCGCAAAGATTTCAAGTTGCTTCATGTAGATCTCCTCTTCCAGAGCCCCGTGAAGAAACGCTGTCTTCACATCCATATGTTCTACCTCAAAATCAAATGCAACAACAACAGATAAAAGTAATCTAATAGATGTAACCTTGGAAACAGAAGAAAAAATATCACCAAAATCAATTCCTGACACCTAGGAATAACCTTTTGCTACAAAATGAGCTTTTTATTTATCCACCTTGACTTCTACATTCATCTTCTTCTTAAACACCCATTTTCTCCTGATGGGCTTCCTTCCAGCTGACAACTCCATCAGATCTGATGCCTCATTTTTGTGCAACGATGCTATTTCATCAACCATGGCCTCCTTCCATAGTTTTCCATCCTCTGAATCCACTGCCTCCCTGACAGTTCTGGGATCATCATCAGTGATATTTAAAGAAAAATTTGAACATAAAGCAGATGGAATATACCTTTCTAGTTGGCTTCTTTCCCAAACTGATCTTCTCACAATTGGAGTTTGTGGCTCTTCCTCTTCTGAATATTCTTATGTTGTAGAGTCTGATTCATCATCCTTTAGCTAAAACTCTATATTCTCAGGTTCCTCTAGTAGGACTTCATGTTCAACAACATATTTCACCTTTCTAAACACCACATATCGGCTGTACACAACCTTCCTTGTTTCTGGGTTCCAAAGATTGTCACCTTTTAAGCCATCCTTATACCTAATAAATATGCACCTTTCAGATTTATTATCGAACTTGGTCCTTTTCTCCTTTGGAACATGTACATATGCATCACATCCAAGTACCCTCAGATGTGAAAGAGAGGTTTTCTTACCAGTCCATACCTCATGTGGAGTCTTATCCTCCAATGCTGATGAAGGTGATATGTTAACTAGGTAACATGTAGTCTCCATTGCTTCTGCCCAGAATTCCTGTCCTAACGCGGTATCACTAAGCATGCTTCTTTCCTTTTCCATCAACACTTTGTTCATTATTTTTGCAAATCCATTTTGCTGAGGTGTGTATGGATTAGTCTTCTTCCGTGCTATACCACACTTCTTACAGAATTCCTCAAATTCCTTCTTGCAAAACTTTCCACCATTATCTCTCCTCAACAACTTTACCTTCTTCTCTATCTGGTTTTCCACCAGAGCCTTAAATTCTTTAAATCTGTCAAATAATTCAGATTTTTTCCTCAAGAAATATATCCATGTATTCCTTGAGAAGTCATCTATGAATGAAACATAGTACATAGACTTTCCTAGTGATGGAATTGACACAAGTCCAAACACATCACTGTGCACAAGCTCTAATATCTTGTTTGCCCTCTTAGCACCAGAAGGAAAACTCACCTAATTCTGCCTCCCATATACACAATGTTCACATAAATCGAAATCTAGAGAGAAATTATACATACCTTCTACCATACCATTTATATGCAGTATCTGAAGGCCCTTATTTCCAATATGTCTAAGCGTTTGATGCCATATCATGGTATTTTCTCCAGAGACCGCTAGGATTTCTGCTCCACTTTCAGGAACCATAGAACTATTACACCCATAAATAACAGTGCTACCCTGAAGCTTGTACAGAGTTCCAATCCGAACTACCTGCATTAATACTAGTTCTCCTCGAACCATATTGCAGGTATATTTCTCGAACACTATTTTTACACATGCATCATCCATCTTGCTTACAAAAATAATATTTCTGGCCAACACAGGAATATGTAGAACACCAGGAAGTGTTCTAATCCTTCCACCTTGCAGTTTCAGCTTGAATTTTATACATCCGACGATTCTAGACTTCCTATCATTCCCTAAGAAGACATCACCACCATCATACTTCTCATACTCACAGAACCACTCCCTATGGGGAGTGAAGTGAAAGGATGCACCTGAGTCAATAAACCATGCCTCGTGATCTACATGTATATTTGAGGAAGAAGCCAAATACAAATCCCCACCTTCATCCAAGGTTGTTTTTGCCTCTACAGAAGAAGCATCATCAGATCCCTTTTCTTTCTCAGGAGCTTTAGATCTGCAGTCCTTTTTGCAGTGCCCTTCCTTTCCACATTTCTAGCACACCTTTACAAACTTTCTTGGAGATTTAAATCTCCCTCTATATTTAGATCTCCCACTCGAGACCTTATTCTTGTTTATGTTCTGGGACCTTCCTCGTACAGATAAGGCATCTCCATTCTGGCCCTCCATATTTCTCCGTCTCATTTCCTCCGACAATAAGGCTGAGACAATGTCATCAAAATTCAAGGTAGTTGTATTGCTACCTATTGCAATAACCGGAATTTCCCACAAATCTGGTACAGAACACAACAAACTGATGCACTTATCTTCATCTAATATTTTAATATCAATAGATAACAACTGACCTACCATAGTATTGAAGGCATTCAAATGCTCTATCACTGAGTCTCCATCCTTAATCCTCAGGTTATACAACTTTTTCCGCAGGAACAATTTATTCACCAGAGACTTAGATTGGTACAAAGTCTGTCCCACAAAGCCTTCGTCGTAGCTTCTCTAGATACATTCAACAATACTCAATCTGAGACACACAACCATATTGTGCTCTTTGCCTTCCAATCCAGCTTCTTCTAGTCTTCATCTCACATTTTTGTTGGTTTAATACCCAAATCTACCACGATCCACTCATCTTTATCCACCAGCAGATCCTCCATCTTGAGCTTCCACAACTCAAAACTCTGACCATTAAATTTCTCGATCTCTATCTTTCCACTGCTTTCCATCTTATTTCATTGCAAGAATCGATCTTGTAGATCTCCCACTGAAAAAGGTCTACCATAGGCCTAAGAAAAAAACCCCTCAGCAGCAAAGGTGTCCCCTTGAAGCCGAAATTGATCTGATACCAAATGTAGGTTTTAACCCTGTACAAAAATTATATGAAATGAATCTTAAAAACATAAAATAAACAATAGTGAGAGCATAAAACATAAAATAGATATACACATATATTTTCCCCTGGATCCCAAATGGGACTACCAGCTTGATTTTTCATTATATTCCTTTTAGTGTTACAACACATATATATACATGCTGAAGAATACATAAACCCCAATCCATTAACCCTGGATTAGAGCATAACCATAGTTCCCTTGACCGGATCTACAAAATACCAGGGGTTGAAAACCATAATGCATCAAAACCATGTGCAAACCCATGCACAAAACCATGGGCGGATCTGCCCACTGAAAAATAGGGTCAATTTTTTTTTTTCCCGGGGCACTGCCCCAGACCCCGAATAAGGGGGGTTGCTGCCCCCCTCTGACCCCCCTGCAGCACCCAACGGAACGTACAGGGGGGGCTATCACCCCCCCTGTGACCCCCCCCTCCTGCCGTGCGTACGAATAATCGTGGAAAGAATATAACACATACCCAACAAGAAGGATATAAGTGATTTACAAGAAAAATGGATGAAAGAAGCGCTGAAGAAAGGATGGGAAGAGTGTAAGCGGAAGGAAGCCATAAATAAGTAGAAGGAACATCTGCTACTGTTATAGCAATAGGTTCAGGAACTGACTTTGGATAAGCAAAAATTCCATGAGCTTGCCCTCAATTTTTTGGGGTACAAGCGACCTTCCCCATCTTACCCCATTTTCCTATGGGAACACTATTACCTGTTTCAGTTAAATGCCATCATGGAGAATATGCTCTATCTGGGTTCTTCCACTCGCACATTTTTAGATGTCTTTCGTGCTTCTGATTTTGACGAACAAACCTTGCTCTGTGAGTTATTTTTGCATAATATAATTTGTGAGCATGAAAGTATGCAAATGGTGGTAACTATATTCTCCTATATGGGGAATTTTCAGTTATGAGCCTTTGTGTCATTTATGAATAATCATATTGAGTGGAACCTGTCCACCAAATCTATGGATGCCAATGAAGAAAATAAAACATTATGGATCCGGGCAGAACCCAGACGAGCCGCTGAATTAAGGCAGGAATTTAGAATGATTTTGAGCACTCTTGGGATAAGGGAACCTATTGCCACTTATAGAAGGAGGATTGTGAACTTCTGCCTTAATCAATTTTCATTAATGAAGAGTAGAGCCTTGATTGGGTGTCTGAAGCATACAAAAAAAAGAAGTGTTGAGCTGCTAGAAGGGGACCCATTTGCATTTCAGAACTTTGTGGTAGCTGTTACACATGTACTAGCATATGCATAGATAATGTAGGCCCTTGGTGCTCCCTGGCTTGGGCTAAGATTCAAATTCCCTTTGATTTGGCTACCAATATAGGATTACCAAATTCATTATGAATTGACCAAGTATGAAGCAAAGCCTTGGGTACAACAGCTGATGGCTACTCAAGGGTAGAGGTATGCAAATGAAGACACAGCCTATGCTATGACCTCACTGGCCTGCACAAGAGATATTCTCATGGGAGATGAGATTTTGCATGAGGACATGCAAGTGCTTCAGCTTGGGGGAGATGTTCGGTGCCTATTTTGTACTTATTTCCTACATATGTTTCCCCCATTGATACCTTGTGACTACAACAATTGAGACTATATTTTCCTCTTTTCCTTCTTTTATATCTTAAACAATGTTGTTTTACCTTATTTTCATTATCTTGTCGTTTCATCGATTATTATGATGTATCGTGTCTTTTTTTTTATGACTAACTGGGATAAATGTTGGAAGAAGTTCTCTGGTATTTTGATGTCCTTCCAGATGTTATTCTTAGCACAAAAGATCTAGAGCATGAGGCATACAGAAGCAGTGAAAGTGTGCTATTATAGTGAGCTATTACACCATGATGTTGTTACATCACGGTGTTGTTACATACCTGCTATATAAACTATTGTTATAGCTGTATTACTGTCTGGATATCATCAACTTCTATATGTCGACTTGTCCTCAATTGCTGTTATGATACAACTATAATTTTCCATGGAAAACTATATAAGTCATTACATATTGTATTTTAGGATGATAGCTTTTTGGCAGTTTTGATTGTAATCCATATTCTTCCAGTCATACTTTTATTAAGTGGTTGTAACTATATGTATCTTATTTTGATCAGCATGAGAATCGTAAGATTCTCATGACTGATATGTTCCTCATTTTTCTGAACATGTAACCATTATATAACTCTCAACCCTGGAAGTCAAGGGGTTAGTAGAGAACAATATTACTTTTGGCTCTGTAATTTTGGTAACATTAATAAAAATATATCACATTTCTAGTGTTACATGCATTTCCTGGTTTAGTTTCCATTTAATTTCTATCTCTTCCTGTGCCCTGCTAGGGAGGAAGGGCCCTCCTCTTTAGCAGGGACTGCAACGGTTAAGGTAGTTGTACTACATTTTTATTTTCTTTAGGTATTGGTGGAAGTGTTGTTGTTTCTGTTTTGGCTGTGAGTAGATCTCCTTCAATTTCAATATTATTATGATGTTACACAGATGTAACTAGAAATACCAACTGGTGTAATTGTGTGTGGCACGCTAGGTACAGTTAATTGAGGCTTTATTACATTCCTGTAGATCATTTTATTTCTACATGAGTGATTTATTTTAGCATTTGATTCAACAATGATTTCTCTTTATTTTGATTTTCTTCTAGTTTGATGTATCAACACAGACAATGCAACTGTCATTGAAATAAAAGACGTCCTTGGATTGATAATTTATGTGTACCATCTTAGTCATTTAACAGTGATTAATACATTCCAATAGCAGGTTTCTTGAAAAGTATCGATTTGCATGTGTGTTTTCCTTTTTAGATATGTCATGCATGGTATTTCATGTGGTTCTGTAATAGCCTTGGTGAAAATTCCATGTAATAAACTTAAAATAATAACGAAAGTTGATAATACACTTATTCCAAGCTGACTGTTGGGCAAAACATCCTAGTGGGTGTTCATTTCGGTTAATATGGCTAATTAAATTGGAAAAGGGAAAGGATTTGGAAAGGAAAAATGGAATATTTGGCACATTTATTTATGAAAATAATGGAAATTAGGAGAAAAGGGAGATGAAAGGTCACAGGTTACATGTGAGGAGGAAAATGAAGGGAAATAATGGAAAATGAAGAAAATAGAGGCCTCATCTATGCTTCTGAGGATCAATTGGTACCTTTTGTCAGTTTAGTTTTGGAGCTCTCTCATTATTATCTCTCTCTCTCTCTCTCTCTCTCTCTCTCTCAATCTTGGACACTTAGAGTTTCTTGGATCATTGTGGCATTTGTAATATTACCAAACGGGGAAAGCAGTAATATTGAACAAAATGCTTGAAATAGCAGTGTAAACATCACATCAAAATATGAGACCAATATGGAGCCTTTCCATTAATCATAACAACAGCAAAATAGTACAAAATAATGGGTCATAAACTATATAACATGAACTAACAAGCCTCCAATGAGTAAATCCCTCAATAAAGAGGTGTTGCTATTATATCAAAATGCCGGAAGACTGATACAGTGCAGTCATAAGAGCACTACTACCACAAATGAATATAAAATAGATATATTGGCTGATATATGCCTCAAGAGATAATATACAATGAAGATCAAGGCTCTATACAACCTCCAACAAGAACCCAAGAGGGTTTTAAAAGATACACCAAAATACAAGATGTGAACCAAAGCCCTAGGGCTGAAGATTCACTGCAACAATACAGCAAGAAATATGTGGCTGATCTGATATGACAAAGAATCTAGCCTCATCCAATAGAATCTCTAGATGAAAGGCTGATCCCTCCACTAGAAAACCTCCTCCCCAGATGGTGTTCTCAAACCACCCTTGCAACTCCTCCCTAAAATAACGCAGTCCAAGACAGAAAATACGCTGTAGGGAAAATGATAGTGTGGCCTGGTTCCAAACGCTGCAATAAGGCTCAAGGGCCTTCCTTACTAACTCCCAATGGAAGGAAACCTTCCTCCACTAAAATTTAAGCACTGAAGTGACCCAAATGTATTCTCCACTATTGCAACTTGCAACACAACACAACCCTCAATAGGATCTACGCTGTAGATGAAATATGGAGCTTGGCCTGATGCCTGAATGTGGAAATATAGTGTAAATAATCCTAGTGAGTGGGCACTGGAAGTCCCCCAAGGATAGAGGTGGGATTCCTGCTTGGGAACACCCTGTGCTGAACAACACTGCAATCTTAGCTAAACAGCTGAAGAAAGCTACATGTCTAAACGTACCATATACAAAATAATAATCCAAAAAAATAACATCTATGGTTGGAATCCTCTTCCTTATATAAGTGGTGAGCTTCCTCACCCTTGGCCCTACTCATTTAAGACATGAAAAGAGTCTCCAACTAAAACTGCGTTGTCCCTCAATGAATGCCACTACTCCATGACAACGCTATTGATTTGGTCAAAGTTGACCCAGTCTTCATGATCTAGCCCCTTTTCACACACAAGGGTGCTCAATTAAACTACTAAAATGACCTCCTTTCACATTAGGAGTGATTTTATTCCTACTAAGGAGATTTATGGGTCTCCATACCCTCTTATTCATGAAACAAAGAAGCAAAAGCAAAAATTAATATTACAACTAGCTCATGGCTAATTGGGAGTATTAAAGTCCTCCCTCCCAAATGTTTCTTGTCCTAAAGAAACTGTAAAGGTGAGTGCTGCAACTCTTCTCCTCCTTCCTTGGTGACACCTCCATGTGATAAGATCTCCTCATATACCAAGTGTCTCCCAATAAACCCCTCCATGACATGATCCTCCCAAGTTCTCATGAGATGCAAATGAATCATCCCAAAAGGAAGCAAAAGACCCAATGAAGCAATCATGGTTTGCCCAATGTTCTCCCTGAAACATGAAGCATAAGAAACATGGATAATCTCTCTCCAAAAGGGCACATCCAATCCTTACATCCTTCCTCCAATCATTCACATATAAAGAATAAGGACATCATCAATGTATGGGATCAAAACCAGTGATACATAAATAACCATATAAAATAATGGAGGTGGATCATAATCCCACATGTGGAACCAGCGCAATATATCTCCTGATTTCCTCAGATAATGATATGGTAAGTGGTTTCCCCACCACTTACTTGCTACCATAGTATTCTCACATGCTATGAGAAGGTGAGTAATGTTGGGTGCCTTTGGAGCACACCCTTAATGATAAATCATCTTCCTATATCCTCCTAGGGAGTGGCCATGCTCAACACTGTTTATGGCCCAAAGTTGACCATGAAGTTTATAAGGAAGAATGCTCCCACTTGGAGAAATTTCCTGCATATATATGGTAAAGGAATGAAAATAATAATCAAGTAAATCATTATGCATATAAACATGATCCTTACCATAAACCCTGATCATACCAATGGAGTGGCTCATAGATAGATCCCCTCTGATTCCCATAGAGGGGAAGAGGTGGTTGTGATAACTCCATCAAAGAGTTATGTATCTCCTACATCTCCACCTGGTCCATGCATCTCCTCAAATGCTGATATATCTCCTCTTCAAAGCCTTCCCAAGTAAACCCCTCCATGATAGTATGGTATAACCTCATGGAATAAGTGTGGCTGAAGAGAAAATCCTCATGTGTTGTTTGTAGTAACTTCTCGTTCAGCTTGGATGCTATAGATAAGAATATCCTACCATGATAATAGATGACCTCATCTCTAACTGAATACCCCTCCTCTTGTAGCTAGTCATCAAGTATCATACAAATAAAAAGATCCATGGAATAGTCGACCAAAAACTGGGATTTCCAATATAGATCTATCCTCCAAAGTGATAGCGCTAATGATCTATCATATAAAGCATCTGTCATGTGGATGCTCCCTTCTTTTACATCTCCTATGCCAAAGTCACATACTGGAAGGCTGCTATCCTCCCTCTGCTGCTCCTTTCTCAGCGCAATATCTGAGGTGAGAGTGGGTAATGATGATGTTGGGAGAATGTCTCCCTCCTCCTTGAGTCTACCTAAGACTCTCAGAATTGTACCATGAACTCCCAATTCTCCCACTCCTTCTGGATCTATGAGTGGTGCAACATGATGTGAGACATTTATCACCAAATCCAGATTAGGTGGCCTCCAAAGTGGTTTTCCAAAAAACAATAATGTCTCATGGGCCAAAGTCATGTGCATAATAGATGGGACTGTTAGGTCCTTACTTCCACTGCGCAAATCCATCTCTGTTTTTTGTGTGGAAGTTGTATGTGATGGATATGTGTGCATTCCTTTAATCATCTGATTTTTTCCACTCTTTCTATCCACCCATTCCATCTGCAAAGTGTTCCAATATATGGTGACCTTCCCCAAAGTAATCAACCATCGCAAACCCAATATTACATTGGTGTCAGGTATGTCAACCAAAAATAAGTGATTAGTCAATGTATATGTCCCCATGGTAATAGATAAAGATAGAACATAATGCATGCACTACATAGTTCTAGCTCCTGGGACCAAAATAGAAAATACCTCAAAATCATCAATGGGTATTGCCATCCTCTGCACTATTTGGGCATCAATAAAGTTGTGGGTAGCCCCACTGTCAATAAAAACTGAAACCATCTAATCTAATATGGAACCTCAAACTCTTAAGGTAAAGTACTTGGGTACTCCTCTAAATGATACAAGAGCCCCTCCAATTGGATCAAATACTCCATTCCCACATCTTGGTGGTGGTGGATCATCTCCTGCTATTCTATCACTGTGACCTCCTTCTGGTTCTTCTTCTCCTTCCTCCTCATCATCTGAGAAGACCTCTATATAGTGTGCCTTTCCTGCTGCACATCTATGTCTGGGTGCCCACGATTCTTGGCATGTGAAGCAAAGCTTCCTTCTCCTCAAGTCTCTACGGAGATCATCACTAAGAGGTACTTTGTTTTGGCTCTCTTTTGAAAAAGGAGCCTTCTCTTCTTTTCCCTTTGATGGAAAAGTGGGCTTTTGCTGAAATGTTGCCTTTTCTTTTGGCAAGGCATCTTGTAGATCTCTAGCCCTTTCAATGGAATCTTGAAGGGTAGTGGGCTTGGTAGATTTAACCAATCCATGAAGAGGTTCTGCTAACCCATCAATAAACATATAGAACCTTCTTGCTGTAGATAAATCAAGAACCATAACATAAATTTTGAGAAATTCAGAAATGTAAGTTTCTGGATGACCTGATTGTTTGAGCTTTGCTAGCCCCATGAAAGGTGCCTTTGGGTCTCTCCGATCAAACCCCTCCACCAACCTCCCTGTTAACTCTGAATATGTAGTCACATTGGCATGACCCAATGTAGACAGCCCATGAAACCACCAATCATGTGCTTCACCCTCAAGGTGCAGTGCTGCTATTTTGATGGCCTCCATCTCCGGTACTTGGTTCAGCTAAAAGTAGATGTCTAGATTTTCTACCCATGATTTGGCACTACATTTTGAGGACCCATCAAAGTTGGGTAAGAAAAATATGCCCATAGTTCGATGTGGATCATGATTCTGTATGAATTCCTCCACCTCTATTGTGATGCGGGTGTTATTGCCTAAATCTACCTCGAGGAAATTTGAAGGAAGAAGGAGTTCAGGGTAACATCAAACCATGCTCAGTCTGGTAGCTAGCCCTACCAGATCAGGAGAGGGCTCTCTCCGGGTCAATCTCAGCAAAAATAATCAATGGGGCTTGAGATGACTTGAAATAAAAGCTAATTTTAGGCTAGGTATATAAGTAAAGGAGTTTGATTTTGATTTTGGGGGTTTTGTTGGAATCAAAGGGAAAGGCAGTTTTGGGTTCGGGGATGAGGCCTAGTTTTTGCAGAGTTCTGAATGGGGCAAGGAAGGCAATTTTTTTGATGCTTTGGATTGAATGAATGGATAGTTCAGACCGGTGAGGAGCTGAAGAGGGAAAGAGGCTTTCAAGAATCCTCTTCAAACAGATGAAAACATGGAAAAATAAACAAAACTCAAGGCAGAGCAAATCAATCTAATGAATTCCACCTTTATCACTCATTTGTTTAATTTAAGAAGAAAATAGGAAGGGAAATGGTACACATCAAACATCAATAAACTTAAAATCACTGAGAGAAACACACCATAAAAACATAGAGCCACATGGATCCCAAAGAGTGCTGCAAACCCTGGTCTATTCCTTTGCCAAAATTGCAGAGATGAAATGTACAATGAAGTGCCAAGCAATCCCAAGTGTCCAACCCTGAAAATGACTAAAGAAATACAAGATATAGAAAAGCCTAACTCATCCCCATGCCTCTAGGGGTTGAGCTCACCATTCTAGAAGCTGTTTCAACAAGATCTAATCTAAGAACTGGAAAATAGGCAATGAAACAACTTGCCTCTATAAGATAGGAAACTGATTCATTCATTTACATTTCACTTTTTGGTGAATGAATCTACTTGAATGAGTAAAAATGTGCCAAAATTACATCAAAGTCATGAAATTACATCAATTTACATCAGGATTTTCACATTTGGAGATAAAAAGTCAAACTGGCCAAAACTAGGTGAAAATCTGAACTGCTGAGTGAAAATTGGGCCAAATTTCCCAATGTGCCGCGCCTGAAATCTCTACGCGTAGCGCTACTTTGAGGCTGATTTTGAGGGCCTTCCCGAAGTCCAAATTGAGCACAGGATAGTTTGTTGGAAAGCTCTGCCTGATGAATTTCTAACCCAAGTGGAATTTCTGAATTTGGTTGCCATTTTCCCCTCCAAAATTCAAATCTCCCAACACTGCTTCCTGTGTGTCCAAAAAGTGGCAAAAAGGTCATTTTTAAGGTGTTTTTGACCCTTTAGGCAACCAAAAACTTGTCAAAATACTTAGGTAATTGGTAGGCATGCATAAATTTTGATGAAAAATACAGAAATACAAATTTTTCCTAAAAAGGAGCTGCCAATTATAAGTGCGCGCCAAGTGGTGCTACGCGTCGGGAAAATCTGTTTTAAGGCCAAAAATTTCAAAATTGAAAAAAAGTTTCCAAAATTTCTTGAAATTTGGGTTGAATGTCCACCATTAAGTGCTATGCTGAGCCAAAGAAGCTTCGACCAAAATTTTGAGTCTATCATGCCTTTTATGATGCTTTAGTGCCCTTTTTAGTCTTGCTTTTAGGAACTTGATCCTCGCTTCGCAAACATGATTTTGTGCCCAATAATGGTTCTTCATGTGCCTAAGCATGTTATTTTCCTTGTTTTCCTTCTCCAACAGCTTCTTAAGATGAATATTGACCCTCTCAAGCCAATTCTCTCTATCAGCCTCAATCTCCCGCTCAATGGATGTCATCTCGGTTTGGCTTCTTTGGGCAGGTTGTCAGTTCTCACGGATGTTTCGCAACTCCATGATTGTTTTCTGATATTCCAAATGTTTGCTTCACTGCTCCAGGTAATTTATGATCCATTGGGCTCTCTGCAATTTGACGGTCAATGTGTCAATCTCCGTCTTCTGCTCCTGAATAGTCTCTCTCAACTTTGAGCTTGCAGAGCTAAAATCCTCATCAATCAGTATGAAACCTGTGTCTTGGATTCCTGAAGGCCCCTCATCCTGCATAGGCCTCTTACCTCTGTCTTGTACCTGTAACTGTGCTGCTAATGATGGCAACGAGACCCCTTCCACCCCAGGTGGAGATAGTACTCACCGGGCTGCTGCAAATAATCCTCTAGTGCCTCTCTGATAAGTGACATATGTCGGCACACTAGTAGTCTCTGCCTCCTGACCTCCATACTGATGTGAAGGTTCACCTACATCATGGACAACCTCCGGAGGAACCTGAGGAGCTATGAAGAAATCATGGGAAATGAAATCCTCCCATGAAATACCCTACAATCCAAGCTGATGTACAACCACGATCTTGATGAGTGCATAGTGATAAATATTGTTGTACTGCTGCTCGGGAGTTTTCTTCTGCACAAGAGTGGTCATTCTCTCGATATTCCGGCACATGAAATAAGGAATGTTCATCATCCTCACTCTAGTGAAATGCATCAATAACCTAATGTGGTAGGCATAGAGGCGTGAAAACCGGCCCTCACAACTGAAATATCTGATAATGAGTTTCATCAGAGGCGCATAGGATTCCTTTAGGAACCGGAATGGGAACACCCTGCTGAGTTGCCTCACAAAGCTAGGCCTAATGTATGGTTCATAATGCACTCTGTCCACCTGCTGTCTTTTGTTCCACTATTCACTCACATTTGGTATTCCGGTTGCTTGAGAAATAGTTTCCGGTGTCAAAGTGAAATTTACACCAGCAAGAGTTACCTGACTATCATGTAAATGCAATACAAACAAACGAGCCAACTCCTGATGATGATGGATCCTAGCAATCATTTCACAAAACTGATAGCATGACTGTTCTCGAAAACATGCCATGGCAAGTGGACAAGCCTGCAATTCAGTCAATGAGGTGGGCTCCTCTCTCACATGTCTGCCACCTTTACGAGGCCTTCTAGGTGCATGTAGCTCAGTGGTGGAATCACTATCTCGGTCATATGATGTATCAGTGTCTGTCTCCATGGTGTTCAATGTCTATGCAAGGTGTATGTTGGCTTGTATGAGATGAAAATGAGAATTTGGGTGTTTTTGTCTTAATTTCCAAATGTATGGTAGTATGGGAGGGACTGTGGGGAAATAGGGGAGTAGGAACAATGAAGTTTTGTCAAGTGGAATTTTCCTTTTGAAAACTTGTGATTTGACAAATGTAGAGACAAGGGATAACCACTTGATTTTTAGGATAAACTTGAGATTTGGGGAAACTTTTACAAATGGGATAGGGACAATGGGAATGAGATGGTATGAGTGGCTTTAGGGATTTAAGGGAGATAGGGGAATGGACTGTAGTGATGAGATTACAGTGAGGGGGAGTAACAACAAGGTGGGGAATGGAGTATTCGGCACCACAATCAATTTTAAAACTTCAGCTTCAAAACCCTAAGGAAGCAATTTTTCAACAAGATGATAGGGTTTGACCTTTTTGTATTAAATTCTCATAATCCATCTTCAAACATTTTTAAATGGCAACTAGAGGGTCACATGAACTTACTTGAGCAGAAAAAACCGAGTCAATTTGAGTTTTAGGAAGCAATGGCCAAAAATTTGTGTTGTCTTCCCTGTGCGCCGCGACCACTGCCCAGTGCGTCGCGCCCTTTCTATGCGCCGCGATAGTTCAAATTTGCACAGTGAAGAGCGGCCCTATGCGCCGCAACAGTTGCCCAGTACGCCGCGCCAACTAATTTCACCACAGTTCGGCCTCCAAACCTATTTCTTCACTCCTCCACGATTTTCTTTGGCTCATTGATGTCTTGGATTGCAAATGAATTGTTGAAACAAAAAAATATCTTTGTGCCAAAGATTTTGATTTTTGATTTGAAAAAACCCACTTTACAATGTTTGAAAACTTTGGCACTTTTCAAATGAACTTTGTTTTTCTTGCTTTTGATTTTTGGACTGAATGATGAGTTTCTTGTCTATTTTGTAGGGATGGATGGCATATAAGTTTGGCAAAGGCAACCAGGGCTGTCGATGGAGCATTATTACAACTGAAGAACTTAAAAATTACATTGCATTTATTACAAACGGATAAAATAGACAATTTTTCTTCAAAACAGAGTTTTGAAGAAAAATCATTATCAAGCATTATGATGATGAAATTTTTGCACTGATACCTTATTTGAAGCTTCCTCATATGCCTGTTGGCCATTATTATGCATCTTGAGACCTGATTGAAAAAACCCTAGACCTAATGAACCTAAAAACCCTAAAATGACTCTTTGCCAAGGCTGAGACCAAAAATGATTGTAAATGATTTTAATGAATAGAACTAGGCCAGCACGTATGAGACATGAGGAACATGAGTGAGAAGACCCTACCATCAGATGATCCATGCCCCTAATGGAATGCAGCTGACTGAACTGAGTGAGACAGCTAAAATTAAATGCAACAAGAGAAATTTGATCTCTAACGGAGGGATGAAGATACCGACTCTAACACCGGGGTCTCCTATTGTCCTTGATATGAAAAAATTCTTGAAAACTCAAGTGGTCCTTGAATCTTTGAGATTGAGACTCATACTCTATGAAATAGTATTCAAGATTTTCTTGTTCTTGAAACCCTTCATTTCCCACTACTAATAATGTAGGCATTTTAGAGCGTTGGGAAACTTGTTGCTGCTGCACTGGTTGATCACTCCAGTGATGAGAAATGTCGGAGCCTTCACCATGTTAAAATAATTTAGGGGATTCCTTGTATCTATCCATCCTCATCTCCTTTATTTCTCTAGAAATGTCTTGCATAGTTAGAAGAATTTTTTTGGTGATACGAAAATGCAAGTACTTGAAAATGTGTGCAAGGTATCCATTTCCATTAATTAAATGTGTGCAAAATTCTCCAAGTCTAGCTGACTAAACAACTACTTAGATCTATTCCAGAGATTGAATGTAGGGGAATTTATTGGATATGTCACCTTTGATAAAGGATGAGATCTAGAGGCTACCTGGCCCTTTACAGACTCTGTCTTTAGAACTTGTAGAAGTTAACACTCACAATTTCCATTAAATTATATGTGCAAACTGTTATTCATGTCTTGCAATTGAAACAAAGTGTTTATGGAAACTGTTTATGAGTTTATGTATAAGGGTAAGTTAATTTAATTTTTTGTTTAACATATTAAATTAGAAATGTACAGCAAGATAACTTCAGCATATCATGACACAAATGTTTGATGAGAAGTTCACCCCTCTTGGGCTATGTCTGCTGGATCAAGCCTCCCAAAATGAGCTTGTCCTCTTGTATTAAAATGCTTCAAAATGCTAATACAAGTTTAAAAGTGTCTCAATAGACAAATATGAATACGAATACTGATTCAGAAAACATGAAAAAGCTAAGAATGCCTTTCCAAATTCACTAAACAGTGAAGAATTACCATAAACAATGGTTTCTTCAATAAGGCCTTGACGAATCTTTGAACTCCTTTGAAGCTTTTCGGGCTGCAGAAGTCCTCAAACAGATCTAAAACCTCTTCCATTAGGTTCATAAGGTCGAAATTAGTTGAAAATGATCTTTGGTTCACCTCAAATAGAAAGGTACAACTCAAAACATCTCCAACCCCAAAATGGCCTTGGTGGCCCTGAAAACTCTCTTGAAGGTTTTCGGCCTTTGAAAGTCTTCAAATAGTTCTGAAACCTCTTCCGTTGGTTTCAGAAGGTGGAAAATAGCTGAACATGGTCTTTGGTTCACCTTAAACAGAAAGGTACAACCCAATACAACTCTATTACCAAAATGGCCCTAATGGCTCAAAAAGCTTCCCTAAAGCTAAAATGGCTATAGAACACCTCTTCTGCCTCTGGAACTTATCTCAATGGCTCTGGAATGCTGAAAATAGTCGAAAATGACTTTTGGTTCACCTCAAATGGTTAACCATAGCTCAACACAGCTCCAACTCCCTCTTGGCCCTGATGGCTCTCATTGCTTCCCTGAAGCAAAAGGGACTAAAGATCAACTCCAATGGCTCTGCAACCTATTCCAATGGATTCAGAATGCTCTGAATACCTGAAATCAAAAAAAATTTCGTCCAAAAAGGTTCTCCCCATCAGAAGTTATCACCAAAGCAATATTTTTCCCAATGTTAATTAAAAATCCCACTAAATGTGGGAGAACTGGAGTTAACCGCACTAAATTTGGCACTAAGGCCTGATTTGGTGTAACACACCCAAATAAGGCAGAACCACTAACAGTCGAATTAAATGTTTAATTGGGAAGTCACATGATTAATGCCGACTAAACCACTGCCCAAACCGTTTGGCTTAACCATTACATTGTGGCATGACTTATGGCCACATGTCGGTTGTTAACCGCCGCTCCTAACCGTAACTGCCAGTTCCGAGCCCCTGGTCTCCAACTATGGACGTATGGTGTCGGGCTAGCCCTTTTATGCTCCACCCAAAACTATTTGAAACTTGAAATAAACACTGCCAAACATATATGTTAAGAACCATATACGTAGCACAACGGTAGTGCATGGCACTGGCGGCAATGAGGTCGGGTGTTCAATTCCCTTGGCCTCCACAAAATTTTATATGACTTGTTCTAGGTCACGTGGCAGCCTCCGGGCCTGCCACGTGGCAACTTTCCATTGGCCCATAAATACAAAAGTCAAACCAACTTCCAACCGAAGATTGCCAAGTGTTAGAATATAATTGGCCCAGGTGGAATATTTCAAGAATATTCCTTGGAATATTCCTTTTTTAATTTTCAAAATTTGGAAGTCAAACCTAGTCAAACTGGTCTGAAATTGTGAATTTTCAAACTTGAATAACTTTCACATACAGTGTCGGATTTGAGTGCCATTCGCGGCATCAGGATCGTATCGCTGAAGCCTATCTGGTCATTTAGGTTGTAAGTGATTTTGAACACTTTCAATTTTGAGCTTTTTCCATGGCTTGGACTTGAGCTCTTGATCACACCTCCCAAATGAGAAGCTTTTGGACCCCAAAATCTCACTGAAATTATGAAACTGAACTGTAGTACAAAAAACGAGAGAATAACAACATCCTCTTCTCTTCAGCCTGCAAAATTTTTCCTGAATCGCCAACTGTCCTCATGGCGAATTTTTGTTGAATGAGCCATGTACTTGTGCCGAATCCCGACCAAGTTTTCTTGCCATACAAATCTTCCATTCTGAAACTAGCAATGACCCTTGTTGAACTTTGTGCCCTCTTTGCCTGCATGCCTTTCCATCTCATGGAATCTTGCATTGCTTTGCACTGACACTTCGTTCTCTGCACCAATCGACACCAAAGGCACCTTGTGCAACATACGACATCAACAACAAGTTGAAAATAAAATGTGCTATACAATTGACACACAAAATCTGTAACAAGTGTGCACACAACGGACACAAGTCGATAAACATGTATGACACAATCGACACAAGTCGATAAACATGTGTGACATAATCGACACAAGTCGACAAATAGGTGTGACACAATCGACACAAGTCAATAATCATGTGTAACACATTCGACACAAGTCGACAAACAACAAGATACATCTTGACAAACACATGTGTATGTATCATGTACAATGAACTATATAAAGTTCGCTAATTACACATATAACCTCTATGTACATGTGCAACTTCAACTCTTCTTTTCAAATACCAACAGGTACATCATCCCAAAAACATGTGCGTGACTAAGAGCTGAACCAAAAGACATTTCTGCAACATAAGTGAGTATCATACTCATCTTTTACACCTCCATGGCTAAATTTTGCAACAACAAAGAAATTCCTTCAACTGAAACTGCTTTTACATGCAATCTTGCATCAATATTTTCACCAAGCCAACTCCATGGCGTCTTTTGCAAAGGCAATACACCTTCATGTGAATCTTCCATTTCAACATCGATAACGGAATCCATAGATCCACTTTCGCCAAGCTTTTTGTCCTCTAGCTGCATGTGCTTTGGACGATTTGTTGGATGCAAGGTCCAACAATGAGAGACATCATGTCCCTTCCTTTGACAAAATGTGCAACTCTTAAGCACTTTCTGAGAAAGTTCTCTTTGCCTCTTCTGCTTCCTGTGTGCTTTCTTTTTCAACCAACATCTTGAAGCAACATGGTTAAATCCACCACAAAATGTGCAACAAAAATTTCTTTCATTTGAACAAGAAAAATTATCATTCTTTGCTGAAACATAATCAAATTTATCATGTGAATAATTATACCTCTTTTGCTGCATGGAATTTCCATCCTTTTTGTCTTCGAAAGACGATGAACTAGTAGAGGAGACAGCCTTCTTTTTCAGACTTTCATCATAGTTCTTGTCTTGACAACTGTTTACATTTGCATGCTTGCCATAAGTGACATGTTTACCCTCTACTTGCTGCAATGATGCCTTAAAACAATGGAAATCATCCTTAAAACAATTTTTACATATATGCATTTTAGAACTTGGAATAAAGGTTCTCTTTAAATTTGCATCACATGCATTCAAGGATTTGGAGTCTTCGCCATTAAACTGCACATAACCAAGACCAACATTCTTGGGTCACTCCACAACCGAAATAGGGTCAACCATGCCTTGTGCATGCTTGCCCAAACCTTTGCCTTCATGATAGCCCATCTTAAACATTAATTTGGACCCTATACTCCTTGTATGTTTTTCAAAAGAACCAACACACTTTTCAATTGAGGAAATTGAAGACAAGTTGGAATGGTTTACCTCTTCCTCACGCTTGTTCTTGGACAAAGCTTCTTGAGCTTGAAGGAGTTGTTTCTCCATGTCATGCAACCTTTGGAGAATTGCTTCCTTCTCATCCTTCATAGCCAACAATTGTGCATGAAGCTTAACACTTTCTCTTTGATCCTCAATGAGAATCTACACCATGTCCTTCACCTTAATGAACTCATTCTTCATGTCATCATTGAAGAATCTCGTGAAGGAGGAAAATTCACTTGTAGAAGAAGTTGAAATTATGTAAATGGTCAAATTTACAAAAGGAACTTCCAAATAAAAGTTCTCAAAGCTTTCCAACAAATGACAAGCTTTTAACCAAATGTCTTTAAAGGCCCCTTCTTATTCAAGCAACCATAAAACAAAAACTCCAATATCTTTTGTAGCAAACACTAATCAAGTGGGTTTATTTTCCAAAGATAATCTTGAGGTACTTTGGGGTAAGGAAATAGCCTAAAACTCTTTTTTCCTTTCCAAGACTTAGGTAACATCATCTATCTTTTCAACTCAAGAAAACTCATACAAGCAACCATTTGCAACCAATAAAATAGTCAATATTTTACATTGTTTTAACACTTTTTGCACAAAACAAATGCTCAAGCTGAGCACAACCAATCTTAACCAGAGCTCTGATACCATCTGATCTGAAAATGGAAGTACTTGAAAATGTGTGCAAGGTATCCATTTCCATTAATTAAATGTGTGCAAATACTACAAGAAAAAAGCACATTGGTGAGGGGCGAAAATGGTCACCATAAGCTCATTAGTGAGGGTCAAAAGAGTCTTCGTCACCAAAAATTGAACGTCACCAAAGGTGGCGTCGCCGAAAGTATAGGTGTTGTGGTGAAATTCAAGGTCTGTCACCAATAATGATTTATAGTGATGGATAGTGACCGTCACCATTTCATATGAGCAATGGTGATGGACAATAGCCTTCGTCACCAAAAAATTGAACGTCACCAAAAATGGCTTGAAAAGTATGTGTTGTGGTGACATTCAAATTCCATCATGAATATTGATTATAATGAAGGATAGTGACCGCCACCATTTCATATGAACAACAATGATTTTTTTTTATGGACCTTTCATGGCCATCACTATTGGTGCATATATATGGCGACATTCATTGACCGTCACCATAAACTCATTGGTGACATCAAGGTCCGTCACGAATAATGACTATAATGACAAACAATGACCCTCACCATTTCATATCAACAACAAAGATTTATGGTGACGGACCTTTAATGGTCATCACTATTGATGCGTATATATGGTGGCGTTCGTTGACCGTCACCATTTCATATTTTGGTGAGGGTCGAAAAATGTGACCATAAGCTCATTGGTGATGGTCAAAAGAGCATCCGTCACCAAAAACTGATTGTCGTCATTCCTTATGAATATCAGGGCACGATGGAATTGAACCACCAACCTCCTGCTTGTAAAGCAAGTGCTCTTCCATTGAGCTAGCACCCTTTAAAGAATTAGCATTTAAACTAGAAATTTCCCCTAAAGGTGCAAAGATACACCAAAGGAATAGAAAATATAGGAAAATCAAAAGTTGCTAGAAATAATATGTTCAATATACATAATAAAAAGAAAATAAGAATAAATTTTGATATAATCTAACAAAGCATGTCCTACGTAGGAGAATAACTGAAAAGCACAACTAGAAATTTGAATCACAACATAACAATATAAAAGAACATGCAATAGGAAAGGAACAACTCCACAATTTGAGAAATATGAACAATCCATGGGCTTGTTCTTATATATTGATATAGATAACTAAATAGAAATCTAGATTTATGAGATTCAAGTATCACACAAGAATGTCTTGAACAAATATCAATATGTAAAATAGTATTTTTTTGCATTTGGATTTACCTAGCAGAACCTCAAGAAAAAGTTTCCACAGAAACAACCAATAAACATAACAACATGGACCTTAAACATAACAACATGGGCCTCGGGAGCAATTGTGCAGGGGATAAAATATGAAGGTAAAGCACTAGAGAAGTATTCAAAGCAAATGATGAAAAGCGTATCTAGAAAGAACTAAGAACCCTCTGAAGTAAACCACCCATTTATCATTGTGACTAGTACACTTGCAAAAAAAGATTAGAATAAATTATGAACTATTACACCAAAAAACAGTGAATTTTTCCACTAAAATACAGTTTCAAATTAATCACTAGCATGACGCTAACTTCTCTGCAAAAATAGGGAAGTTTCAAGACAATGTATAATAGCTTTCATGGCAATTGTGTTGATAAAACCTTCCAAGGAATAAGACCACAACAGTCAACAAGAGTGTCATCATACTTAATACTATCAAAGAGTGGTCAATAGAAAAAGTGAATTGATGGACCTTCATAACTTGCATTGGTTCCTTATCCTTCATCCAACCCTAAAATTTTAGACCAAGGTTAACATTTTGAAGGGAAATTAAGAAAAGTCACATGATCTTGTGAAATAAGATTTTTATCACTACCATTAACTATAATGCAATAGTTTTGCACAAACAAAGAATCCTTGTCTAAAGTGAAGTAGTCAATGATGATTAAGACTAATTGTGGGCTTAGAATTGTTTTTCCATTTTTTTTTGAATTGTTAGAATTGCCGTACTTAGTAGCAGAGGCATTTCCACCATGGATTGGGAAGTCCACAACAACCACTTATGTAAGTGGGATTGTTGACTATAATCATTTTAACCTTCTCCTTCCTTTTGCTCAGCCACTGAAATATGTGTTGAGAAATTTTTGCTTAAGACATCCCTCATTAGAATGGGCAGACCATTAGTGATAATCATAATATTCTCGTAACATTTCCACTATCATTACAATTGATTTTGGGCTAAAATTTAGACTTATGGGTATCTTTTTCATGCCTTGTAAACAAATGAAGATGACAAGGGGAAGGAGCAGAAGAAGAGGGATTAGAAAACATCCACTGAGAGGAGCTTGAATTTTTTTCAATGATGCTCCATCTTTAGGGATCGCTTCTGTAACTTGCTTTCAATATTCAAGGCAAGCCAGAAAGCCTTGCTCCAATGAACTGAGTGCATGCAAAGTCCATCTTGTGTTGAATATGAAACAAGAGACACTTGATAAAATTGAAACATTAATCCCCGACGATGAATTTTTCAATATACTAATGAACAATCAATATCAGCAATTGTAAGAGAGGCAGCCACCGCTAAGTAGCTCCTTCCTAAGAGGTTAGAAACATTGTCTAATAACTATTTTGTAGAAGCCATCGAAATCACCCAACAGGCACCACATTGCACACAACATGTTGACTTGAGGGAGAAAGAATCTTAAATTATAATGCACCCTTCTCGCTGTCTCTAAATCAGCATGACCATTTTTTGGTCATCTAACCTACTATCATTAGATGGACCCAAGTACACCATGTAAGACCAATTTTACCCTAAGTAAAATTGCTTTCACCATGTAAAATAACTTAATAAAACACATTTATTAGGTTGTTTATGGTCTAAACAGGAAACCCCAAAAGGAAATATTAAACAAACCTATATTTGTTTGATTTTCCCGGTCATGTTTAACCCAAAACAAAGAAATTAATTAGATAAATCTTTATTTATCTTATTATTTTCTAGGAATAATTATTTAAATCTTATTTAAATGATATTCCTTGTTAAATATGACTAAATCACCCATAAATAATTAAATAAATCATCATTTATTTGATTATCTTTCAACCACTTCCTTAAAATAATAAATAAATCATTTGTTTATTTATTATTCACAAATGAAGGGATTTGACCCAAGTCAAATACTTTTTCCCTCCAACAAATATAATAAAATATTCCATAAAAGGTGGATCTAGATTTGGTTAATGTTATTTTAATCATGCACAAAGATCTAGAATGACCCAATATTTTGTTATAAATAGGAGGGTTTCTCCTACCATTCTTCACCTTTTGTTGCCTATTAGATCACTCTGGATCTATACTCTTGGTCTGACTTTGAGCCATTATCATTGTCATATTTTTCATTATTTGTTGTGTGAGCTCCCTTTGAGTTATATCTTTGTCTGGGTTTTCTACACCAACAGGAGAGAGAAATGCTAGATCTGAAGTGCTGAGGACTTCCAAGAACCCATCCCATTGAGGAGAATTGGAAACACCTTCTTGTTTTCCTCCCAGGTGCCCTTAATACAAAAAATTCTTTCAAAAAATATTTTTCTTGTCTTGTCTATTGGATGTATGGATCAAAACCTTATTTTTACTGCTTAATGTCTCTCTATGCATAGATCTGGTTTTTTGCAGCACTTGTCTTGATCAACTAACTGCAGATCTGAAGATATTGGCAGCCACATTTGATGTTAGGGCTATAAGTTATGCATAGCTAAAGTGGTCTTTTTTCGTACGCTTCGACAAAAGATTCATACTAACAATTGGCGACTCCACACGGGTTTTCAATTACGACCGCTGTTGTTTTTCATATTCCTGCATATCCAGCTACTTCAGACCCTAGGGTTTCTTTTTAGCTTTTTGTTTTTCCTATTTTTATGTTGTTTTTCCCACCTAAAACCCTAAAACACTAACATTTCTAACTTCCGCGTGTTTCTGGCCCTATTGCGCAGGTGACAGACATCAGCCGCAACTGAGACGACAACTTTTCCAGAAATCTGCCGCCGGGACACCCGGAGCTTCAGGTCGCACTTTTCAGCCCATAAACTGTGACTTGGACCTCCAGGTCGCACTTTTCAGCCCATTATCTGCGACCTGCACAGAAAATAGGTCAGAACCTGCGACCTGCCTGATTTTCTGCTATTTTTCTGCAATTTTTCTGGGTTTTTCTGAAGCTTATGTAAGGGTTTTCCAGCCTCTGTCTCAGCCCGTTTAGACCTGTTTATGATCTTTTTTACTCATCTAAGTGGGAACCTAGCCCCCTAGGGCTTTAGTACCCTCCACTTTTTGTGGAAGAGTTTTAACTGTTTCAAGTGTCTATTTTTTCAGGGTTTCAGCCATCTCTTTTTTAGATCTGATACCTCCTTTTCAGATCCCTTTTCATCAGCTCTTCTCCCTTTCAAATCACCTCCTGAAGTTTTGTTTGGATCTACCTTTAGGGCCTCCTCCTTGTCCCTTCTGCTTGTCGCTGATTTCCTCCTTTTTTCCAGCCACCTTGCCTCTGCCTCTTGGCTGTGTTCTGCACCTCTTTTCAGCAGGTTTCTCCTTTAGATCCCTGTCCCTTTCGACCCTAGATCTATTGGCCTCTTTGTAGTGTGTTTTGACTAGATTTTTTCCCTCTGTTAGACTATTTTTGAGAGACCCGTCTTTTTGGGTTAGATTGATGCATTGTTAGCTGTTAATTTTCTGTTATTTCAACATTATATACTGTTCTCTGCAAAATTATTTTCAGTTACGCAGCACACTTTTTCTTTTGCTCTCAAAACGTCAGGGTTTAAAAATTAAAATTAACGCACGCCACACACTCACCCTAAGCGAAGAAGAGCCTGGTTCACACTGCCAGGCAAAGACTTTAAAACATTGTAAAATCAATTGACACTGCACCTTTTCTACCCTTGTTTCGACATTGTAATCACTTGATTCTGCACCTCCCTGCCCTTGTTGGTCGTTCTTCTTCCCCTTGTGCCGTGTTTGTGTTGTCATCATTGCGCCCCCAAGGCGCACCTCCCGGAGACTTCTTGGCCTTCACCCTCAGTTTCCGGTCGGTCGACCTACTCCGCCCCGCCGTCATCGAGTTATTCCTCCTCTGAGTCCGCACTCCGACTCTTCTTCTGATTCATTGGGTTCTCCTTTTACGGCCGGTTCTCCCCCTATCACCTTCACTATGTCTAGACCAGGGCCTAACGCTAGTGGGAACCCCGGCCCTAATGCCGGGACTACTACTAGCGGAACCGCCACAGGAACTACCTCGGTTGCACCCTTGCTCCCTTACATGGCAGGCCTCAGCCTCCCTGATCTCAATCAGTTGATCAACGACCCTATCCGCCACGATGTTGGTTGGCCCGCTATGCCAAATAAACTCCCCTCCGACATCCCTAAGTTCGAAGGCCTTGCTGGAGAAGATCCAA
Source organism: Pinus albicaulis (assembly GCA_034641835.2). Classification (NCBI taxonomy): domain Eukaryota; kingdom Viridiplantae; phylum Streptophyta; class Pinopsida; order Pinales; family Pinaceae; genus Pinus; species Pinus albicaulis. The sequence goes on along the minus strand of JAXQQM020062087.1, from coordinate 10,100 downwards.
CCAATCACGTCCGATCTTTCCACATGTGGTGTTCCTCCAATTCCATTACCGATGATTCCATCTGTCTTCGGTTGTTCCAACGCACGCTTACGGGCGAAGCTTCTAAATGGTATGTTGACCAAGCCACCTCTTCCCATACCACCTTTGCGACCATTGCCCAAGCCTTTTTATCTTATTTCCAGCTCCCTCTCCGATACGACACTGGTACAGAGCTTTTGACTTCTTTCCGTCAAACCTCTTCAACCCGCCTTTCCACTCATGTCCAGGAATGGCGGAGAAGAAGGAGCTTATGTCGAGCTCCCACCTTTGAAGATCGGGTTAATAGGGATTGGTTCCTTCACACTCTCTTACCTCCCATTGGCAAAGATGTTGCCTCCCATTTCCCTCAAATCGAAGAAGCCACCCTCCAAATCGCCTTGAAATATGACCTGATCTACGCTCAGTCTGGTTATGTTTATACTGTCCTTCCTGACCTCCCCAGGCCCGGTGGCACTAACGCCCTGGGGGCATCTCATTCAGCCAACGGTATTGTTGGAGCCCTTTCTCATCCATATGCTCAACCTCCTATGGGCTATGGTCTCCCTCCGGGAGGGGCCAGCACATCTAGCACTTTTCCCCCTCCAAGTAGCATGTATCCAAGATACGACATGCCTCATCCTTTTGCCCAACCTCCTGCTTACCTCAATGTTTCCCAACCTAACCATTATCCTTATCCACAGCCTGGTGTTCCAGCTCCTCCAGCATTTGCACTCCCACCCCCCTTGCCTTCTCAACCCCAGCAACAGCACCTACAGCCCCCTCCAAGGCAAGTATTTGCACAGCAGGGCGCGACTAATCCCCCTTCCTCTCAAAGAAGGCGGAAAGGCAATCAAAATCAATTTGCCCCTGGTACTCGTGGACCCAATCCTCAAGGTACTGACCCTAACACTGCTAACCAGCAACAGGGTACTCAGCCCAAGTCGGACAGGCCTATTCACACAAATAAGCCTTGTTCATGTTGCGGTGTTTATAGTCATTACACTCATGATTGTCCCCTTCTGCCACAGATGCGGCAGATGTGGGAGTCTCAAGCCACTTTGCGAGGACAACATGCCTCCCCTCATGCTCCCCCTAATGTGGCCTCTACTCAACCAGCTGTGTTTACCGATCCTTTCCCCTAGCAAGGATTCGTGGCTGCCCAACCACCTGACGGACAGGTCGCCACTCAACCTTCCCCTTCTGGTTCCTCCGATTACCAGATCCTCATGATGAACTCTAATCCATCCCCAACCGTCGACCTTCACCTTCAAACCCGGTCTCGCCAGTACCACAAGCCTCTCGCTCAGTCTGCCTCCGAGTCCCCTTCTTCAGGTTCTACCGAGCCCCTTTCGACATCCAATGGTCCGTTACATATCCCTCAACCCAAAGTTGAGGTTCATACCAAGATTCCTATGGGACCATTACGCCGAAATGCTGCTCCTGGTCGAGCTGCTCATTCGTATAGCATAGTAGATGATTTGGCGCAGTCTCCTACTGCCATTTCCACATTGGAACTCCTCCAATCATGCCCTTCCCAAAAGAAGGCTCTACTATTTTCCATGGGCGCTGTAGATCCTGCTGATGACCAAATGATTGTTTTCGACGGCCATCAATCAGAGCATCCTCCTCTTCCTACTTCCGTAGCCTTCCAAATCCCAGTCAAAATCCAGAACGCTAACGTTTCTTGGTGTATAATTGATGAGGGGGAATCCACCTGTGTGATGTCCGCTTCGGTTTGGAAGCAACTCGAATCTCCTGAATTAGCCCCTTCCACGATCACCCTTCGAGCGTGGGATGGCCACGCCTCCCAGCCCATTGGCCTCTTCCGTAATTGTCCTATCACTCTTGCGGGCAAGACTATTTGCGTTGACGTCGAAGTCATCGACGCCCCTCTAGATTACAACATTCTCTTGGGGCGAAGCTACACCTACGCCATGTCTGCTGTCCCTTCCGTGGTTTTTTGCAAGATGTCTTTTCCTCACAATGGAAAGATAGTCACCATCGACCAGTTGACGTATCATGAGCCAAAGTCTCAAACGTCCCCTGAGACGACCATCTCTTCTGTAGCTAATAAGAAAACCGTCGATTCCTTGACCAGTTTCTCTCTTGGCGTCTACAAAGACTCCTCTTTACTTGGAACTTTCCCTGGTCTTCCTCCTCCCCCTATCTCTGATCCCAGCTTATCGAATGTTTGCATGATGCAATCGTCTCGGGTTGCCCTTAAGCGACCCGCTTTGGCTAGTCAGCAACCTCTGATTCAACCTCGCCCACCGCAACCCACTCCTAGCCCTTCATCTAAGCCAGCCGGACCTCCTCCTTCTAGCCCTTCTCCTACAGCTGGGATCCCTGAACCCCTCTATCCTCTTGGGTCGGTTCCCCTAGGCCTCAACCACCTCGGAGCCGTCCCTCCTGGTCATTATCTCGCTGGTCAGATACCCTTCCTGGCTCCCCCTCCCGGAGTCTATTCAGTCCCCGTCATGGCCACCCTCTCTCTCCCCAACCTGACCCTGGGCATACCCGTCTGGTACCTTGACCCTCCAGCCGCTACCCCGCCTGGTCACCCCAAACCCTACCTTGCTTTGACACCAGTTCAACCAGTCCCCCTCACTTCCTTCGTTGCCACTGTGCCCCAAGCACCTCCACAGAACCCTTCTCCTGTTGTGACGGCTCCCGGGAAGAAAGGAAAAGCTCGCAAGGGGGCACCCAAAGACAAGGCCACCCCGACTGACCCGGCCCCTCCTCCACCCGCAAAGCCCTACGCCTTGTATGATGTCTTCGGTCACGCCACCCATGCTTGTCCTGAATTGCCCCGTATTCAACCCATGGTTAAAGTCACGTTCCCCGAGTCTACGGTCCCTGAAGCCTCCATTCCTTCTTCGTCCATAACCAAGAACCCTAAGACTATCCGCACCAACAAACCCTGTGCTCTGTGTGGTGTCCATGGCCATTATTCCCACCATTGTCCTCACCTCACGCATTACCACGCCTCTTTAGAGGTAGTTCGAGAGTATGAGGTTGAAAAAAATCAATCCGCCTCTCCCATACTTGCGCAGTATGCTGCCGTTCAGTCTGAGGATCCACCCATTCCCATCGACATCCCCCCCCTGATGACCAGATGTTCGAGCCTACCACCACCATTTGCTACCTATCATCATCCATGAGACCCTCGGAGAACATTCCCTCGGATTCCTCCCCTGATGGTTCGCTCGACCCCCCTTCAGCAACCACCCTGGGCTCAACATATTTTGACCATCTATTCATTTGTTCTTCTGTCATCCCCCGTGACGATCTGTATGTGAACCTTTCTTCCTGTACGGATGGTTTAGGTAGTTTTGCCACGTCATGTGGTTTCCCTTCCCCTCCTCATCCCCTCGTTTCTGGTCAGGATCCCCCCTTGGAATCCTTCTTTTTCCGTGACCTCATCCTTCCTGCCCTTAACCGAGATAACACCACCCGTATCCATGTTGACCTCTGCAGCCTGAGTCCCCGCCTTATCTCTTATCGCCCTCATATACCACCCTATAGTTTGTATATGAGTCATAGCCATCCTGCCCATCACACTCCCTCCCGCAGTTTCCGCTCAATGTCTTCTGTACACTCACGCTGCCGTCATTTTCCCTCCTCCCCCCATTTTTTGTCTTGTAACACTATTCCGCGGGACCTCCCGTCCACACCCTATATCAGTTACGCCGATGGTGCAAGTCGTTACTCCCGGAATCTTGCCTCGGCAGGTTGGGCCATCTTCACCCCCTTGCATGCCCTTGTTCTCTCAAACGGGGTCTGCATTGGTCCTGCCACCAAAAATTAGGCCGAATACGATGCAGTGCGGGGTCTTTTAGCCGATGCCCTCTCTCATTGCATCCTCCATCTGCATGTTCGTATAGATTCCCTACTTCTTTTCATGCAACTAAATGGTGTCTATCATGTGCATAATCCTGTGCTATTTAGACAATATTTACGAGTGAAACTCTTGATACGTGAATTTGAAACCATAACTTTCAACCATGTACCTCGAGAACAAAATCACTATGTAGATAGCATTGCAAACCATGTTCTAGATTGGCATTTATCACACGCATTTTATACAAGACAATAACAATCATAATCATTAACAAGATACATATCCATAATATGTGTCGCAAAACATGTGTTTAGAGTCCATCTACTCTGATACATATGACATGCCCATAGCATGTTACAAAAAACTCAAAACTGGGGGCACCACCTGCCCCTACATACACACTAGGGGGCACCACATGCCCCACACCTAATCACTATTTGGCGGATCCCGAGCCAATGGCTCTGCCCCTGCAGCCTGTAGATCACGTATCCCCTGACCGGCCATCGCCATGCGCCGCATGACCCCTCGCCATTCCGAGGGTAGACCAATACATGGCTCTATGTACTGGTCGTCTAAGTCTTGCCACCCGCGCTCTGAAACACCGGTCAGCAACCTCTCACATCTACGGCGGATGTCCTCCAGGAGGGCGGCTGCATCCTCATTATGCGCTGCTCTCGCTCCACTCGGGCCGGTTTTACCGGAGCTATATCTGCATACCAAAAGTACATGAATCAGTACCCTATCTATTTTTCAATAACTTTAACATGCCCAAAAAAGAATATTCACTTGTCACTTACCATCGGGCCCCCATACTCGACCAGGCGGAAGTGGCAGGTCCGGATCCCCACAATAACTCATCCCACTATAGGGATAATCGTCTATGTATAATGACATCTGATCCCAATAGGCAAAGAACTCCGGTCGAAACACCCATCCGACCACCCCTCCCCCTCCTCTACACAATAGTCACCCCCACTGGCGCATCCTGGGCTCTCTCGGGCCCCCATCCGGGAGCTGTATACGAGGTCGTAAGGTCGGGATGTTCTCAAAAAAGAAGGAGCACAATAAAGTCCCATACGAGCAATCGTGGTTCACTTGCCGCTTGCAAAGAGACAACTGTCGTTTTAACGACACCAGCATCATTTGGGCCCACCCATAGTAGGTCCCACTCAACACACTCTCTACAATCATCATCTGCCCCCCAGTGATGTGATGGAACGCCTGGTTGCCCAGGATCCACAGCACCGCTACGGCCACTGCACGGGTCTCCAATCTCTCTAGGTCCCCGATCGGTATCCGCGTCCCTTTAACTTGGAGACCCGGTCAAAAATGCCGCTCCACAAACTCCATGATGTTCCGCCCCCGCGGTAACACTGGCTGCGTATTTCCCACCATTCCAAGTGGCGGGAGACCAGTCAGGAAATACACATCCTGGATTGTCAGTTCGATCCTGTGCCCCTGCACTACAAAGACCTCATGCTCTAGATCCCAATAACTGATAATCCGGGCCAAAAAGGGCTCTCCAGCTCTCATCAAAGGGTTCTCCAAAACTTTAGAACCCCAAACCTGGCCAGCACACGACGAACACCTTGATCTGCCTGGATCTCTGCCCGTAATGTACCCAGGTCTCTCTCTCTCCAGTTAACCTGTATATCTGCCATATCTGCACAAAAACATCATCTTTGTCAGCATACAGATAAGGAATACTGTAACCAAACACAAAAACCCAACTCTCAGCCATAAAACAGCACTAAAATCCCCTCATCTTCCCGGTCGCACTTTTTTGCCAAATCCTGGGACAACTCGCACCTTTTTGCTCAAAACCTGCATTCCCAGGCCACAGATTTTGGCCCAAAAAGTGCGACCCAGCCGAAAAGATGCAAGAGGGTATGTTCCTGAGATTCTGGGCCCTAATCTGAACTTTCAAACCATCAAAATGAAAGAGTAAGGTTAGGCCTCTTACCTGCAACTGACAGATCTCGATTCCAACGGTCGGTTTGTCCGCTATGCTTGCCGCAAGATTTAGGGCCTTCTCTCCTCTCTACCTTCACCACAGCAACACTAGCAAATGAGTGAATTTGGAGGGAAAAATGCCTTATTAAAAGAGAACCCCGGTTTTTCTTTCGCCTGCTGCAACCACACCGTAACTCAGTTTGACAAACCGTCTGCACCATCGGAAAGCTCTCACCGAGCCCTCTAATGGGTATTTGTTAGTTTTTTGTGATTTGATACTTCACCAAGACACATTTTGTCCAAGATGGGTCACTTCACCTCCCCCCAAAATTGGATTTCCTCTCTTACAACACTTGTACTTGGGGCACCACTTTGCCTCCATACTTGTCTTTGTTCGTGTCGATTTTCGTCATGAGATACCATCTTATACTCATGTTTCATGGTCCCCCATTGGGAAATTTACTGTGTGGTAGCACCATCAAGTCACCCTTGTTTAGAGCATCCAAGTTGAGTCATCATCACATTCATGGAGTCTACCCCGAGTCCCTTTGTACCCTGCTATAGTCCTCCATCCTTCATTGCTTGGTCTCTCTCTTGTGTCACACATTATGACCGTCAGTCCCACTGTCCCCTATCCCTCATGATACTGTGTCAGTTGCTGCCATGTCATTCATGTCCTTTATGCTCTAGCAAGGGAAGTCGTCCATTTGCTACTCAGTCCCCTCCATTCCATCATCATCATTGGTATTAGTCTGTCAGTCGCTATACTATTTTCTCTTGTGCCTTAGTTGAGGATCTCTCATTGCGTCACCTACGGCGGACCTCCTTCTATCGACATCAGCTCCTTCATTCCAGAGGACAGGTCTAGAGAGCGGTGTACCTTGGTTCCAGCTTCCACTCTTGTTCTGTGCCTCAGATCAGGCAAAGGAATCTCTTATTTCCCCTTGACTTGATTGTTTCTCCACTTCAGCTCCTTTCAGCATGATCGAGATCCGTATGCTTGATGGTCTAGTGATGCAGCAGCAGCTATTGGTGATGCCCGGGTGTGTGTGAGATGTCTCAGCCCTCATGAGGGGGTGGCCCTGCAGGTAGCCCCCCACATTCCCGGATGACCCCTTCATTGCAGCCTTCGATGCAGCTCCATATATTTGATGATGTCGACCTTAGCCGCTTGCAGCGCCTCTTTGATTTGCATGTATCAGTCAGATTTTGTGAGCCCTTCCCCACTTGTAGGGGGCATTTGGGTTGTATTTGTATCTCATGTACTCAGATATTATTGTATAAGTCCTGGCTGTTATCCCAGGCACAACATGTATATGGGATCCCTCATTGTATTTCTATCTGGCTCATGTTTATGCCGGTTGTACTTTATGGTTCGGTCCCTTGTTTATTGGACACACTATTCTTTTGTACTTTGTCTCGGCGGGCATAGGTATGCCTCCCCCGCCGCCTTTAGCACAGGTACCCTCTCATAAAAAGAGACTTGTTGCACCTGTAAGTCTTGTCTCCTCAGGGTCTAGTTCTTCAGCACATTAGTCTACCTTACATTTCTCTCTTTGACTTCCCTTTTGATGTCTAGTGATTGAGTTCTTACAACGTACTTCGGTCATACGATTTTCTCCTAACACTCACACGCTGGGGGGCAATCTGTTACACCATTTTTTTGGTCATCTAACCTACTATCATTAGATGGACCCAAGTACACCATGTAAGACCAATTTTACCCTAAGTAAAATTGCCTTCACTATGTAAAATAACTTAATAAAACACATTTATTAGGTTGTTTATGGTCTAAACAGGAAACCCCAAAAGGAAGTATTAAACAAACCTATATTTGTTTGATTTTCCTGGTCATGTTTAACCCAAAACAAAGAAATTAATTAGGTAAATCTTTATTTATCTTATTATTTTCTAGGAATAATTATTTAAACCTTATTTAAATAATATTCCTTGTTAAATATGACTAAATCACCCATAAATAATTAAATAAATCATTATTTGTTTGATTATCTTTCAACCACTTCCTTAAAATGATAAATAAATCATTTATTTATTTATTATTCACAAATAAAGGGATTTGACCCAAGTCAAATACTTTTTCCCTCCAACAAATATAATAAATATTCCATAAAAGGTGGATCTAGATTTGGTTAATGTTATTTTAATCATGCACCAAGATCTAGAATGACCCAATATTTTGTTATAAATAGGAGGGTTTTTCCTATCATTCTTCACCTTTTTTTTCCTATTAGATCACTCTGGATCTATACACTAGGTCACATTCTTCATTATTTGCTGTGTGAGCTTCCTTTGAGTTCTATCTTTGTCTGGGTTTTCTACACCAACAAGAGAGAGAGATTCTAGATCTGAAGTGCTGAGGACTTCCAAGAACCCATCCCATTGAGGAGAATTGGATACACCTTCTTGTTTTCCTCCCAGGTGCCCTTAATACAAAAATTCTTTCAAAAAACATTGTTCTTGTCTTGTCTATTGGATGTATGGAGAAAACTCTTGATTTTACTGCTTAATGTCTTTCTATGTATAGATCTAGTTTTTTGTAGAACTTGTCTTGATCAACTAACTGTAGATCTGAAGATATTAGCAGCCATATTTGATGTTAGGGCTATAAGTTATGCATAGCTAAAGTGTTATTTTTTCGTACGCTTCGACAAAAGATTCATACTAACAGTGTACTATCCGTTAAATTGCTGGATTTCATGACACAGATTCTTGCTAAAGTATCGGAAAATATCAGCTTGAATTGAAGCACTTATTTTACAAATTTTGTTCATCGTTAGGGCATGATGAACAACATTGTCACACTTTTGATATGATGTTGGATAAAGTAGAGATATATAGAATGCAGGTTGAGTCAACATCACCAGCATCACATTTTGGGCATAGAGGATTCCAGGGCAGAGGAAGAGGGCGAGGAGGTGGATCAACTGGCCGAGGAAGAGGACAAGTCATTTTCTATAACTGTGGAGATGATGGCCATTATGTGCATGACTGTCCAAATCCAACATGACAATCCTGTAGGTATTGTAGAGAATTTTATCATGTCATAGAAGATTATCCTGTCTTGATTTCTAAAATGCAGAAAAATAAGACGCAGACCCCAAAAAAAAAATCTTCAGATGGTTTTCACAATTTTTTTTGAAGAAGATACAAGTGTGAATGTGGTTACTAGGAGTGGTGTAGCCACCAATGAATATGGAAAGAAACCAACCACTAATGTATGGATTCGTAAAGCACCTGAAAACAAAGAAGGCTTTAATCTTCAACACACAAAAGAGACCTTTATTGAAGCACATAAATAATTTGTAGAAGGAATTACATCAACAACTGGTAGAACACTGAAGGAAGTAGGAGGAGATGAGGATATCAAGCCATTTCTACAAGCATGTATAAATTTTTGCGCAATAAGAAGGCTGTCAGAAATCTGCAAGCATTGATAGATAATTACGCAAAGAAAGAAAGACCCATGGTAGAACATCGAGTAGTCAACAAAATTTATAAGAATAAGAAGAGAATGGGTAGGGAGATGTGTATGACTGCACAATATGGTGCTTATGAAATGGACCAAGTTATTTTAGATTCGGGGTCATATGCTAATGTTCTACCTAAGAAAACATGGCAGCGCATGGGAGAGACAAAGCTGGAATAGTCTACTATTCAACTGCGCATGACCAATCAACGGAAGATCATTCTTTAGGGAGGTTTTCACAAGTTGTGGTCAATATACAGTGTTTCAAGGTGATTGCAGAGTTTGAAGTTATACAAATTGTAGATGATATTGATCCCTAATCTATGCTGCAAGGATTGGATTGGGCCATTGACATAGATGGTGTTATCAATCTGAAGAGAAGGATAATGGAATTTGAAATTAATGGAGTCAGGGTAATCATTCCTCTAGGTCCTGCAGAGGGCCAAATTTTACTGAACTAGTGCACGCTGAGGATGATATCAATCAAATCTAAAAGTTAAATTTGTGCAAGGAAGACTGAATTAACCCAACAACCGATGGGAATATTAAGTGGGAGGAGGATAGCTCTTTTTTTTCAGACTTTGATGAAGAACTCGAAAATTGACAGAACTGATTGCATGAGGTGTCTGCGCTGCACTGTAATCGCGTAACCCGATCTATGCATTGTATAACATCTGAGGGATATGATTTACCACACTATGATGGCTTAACTGATGTAAAAATGTTTATAGGAGAGCTTGAGAGAACCGTGCCTGAAGAAAAAAGATCCCATGCTTTGGATCTTGGATTATGCACTACTCT
>JAXQQM020063820.1:0-58338 GCA_034641835.2 Pinus albicaulis | reverse complement strand
CTCAAAAACCCCCTCAAGATACACTCAGAAGAATCATCCTGAAGATCAGATCATAGAAGACAAGAAAGCAGGAGTCCAGACAAGAAGGCAGCTAACAGAACAAACAGAAGAAGTATGCATAGCCATGTTATCACAAATAGAGCCAAAGAAATTTGAAGAAGCCAGCAAGGACAAGTATTGGATAAAAGCAATGAATGAAGAATTGGACCAAATTGAGAAGAACAATACCTGGGAACTAGTTCCTAGACCTATTGAGAAAAATATCATTGGTTCAAAATGGGTATTCAAAACAAAATGAATGAGCAAGGACAAGTAATCAGGAATAAAGCAAGGCTGGTCTGCAAAGGATACTCACAAATAGAAGGACTTGATTATGATGAAACATTTGCCCCTGTAGCTAGAATGGAAGCTATCAGAATGTTCCTGGCATTTGCATGCTACCAAGATTTCAAGGTATATCAAATGGATGTAAAATCTGCTTTTCTTAATGGCGATCTAGAAGAAGAAGTGTACATGGAACAACCAGAAGGTTTCTCATTGACAGATAAAGAAGACTATGTATGTAAACTGAAAAAGGCCCTATATGGACTGAAACAGGCTCCTCGTGCTTGGTACTCAAGACTGGATAAATATTTGCAAAAACAGGGTTTTAAAAGAGGAGGAGTAGACAACAATCTATATATAAAATCCCATGAAAATGAACTCCTGATTGTTGTAGTATATGTTGATGACATTATGTTTGGAAGCAACAAAGATGAACTAGCAAAAGGGTTTGCTGATGAGATGAAAACAGAGTTTGAAATGTCTATGATTGGAGAGCCCAGTTTCTACTTAGGACTGCAAATTCAGCAAAAGAACACTGGCACATTCATTTCTCAAGAAAAATACTTAAAAGAAATGCTGAAAAAATTCAAAATGGAGGATTGCAAACCAATGACAACCCCCATGATCACGGGATGCAAGCTGTGTGCTGATGATAGGTCTGCAGATGTAGATCAAAAACTCTACAGATCCATGATAGGAAGCTTGCTGTACTTGACAGCTTCAAGACCAGACATCATGCTAGCAGTAGGACTAGTGGCAAGATATCAAGCAGCACCTAAACAAAACCATCTTCTGGCAGTAAAAAGAATACTCAGATATCTACAAGGAACATCACAATATGGGCTTTGGTATCCTAAAGGCAAGAGCTTCACCTTAACAGCGTACACAGATGCAGATTGGGCCAGCTGTGTGGATGACAGGAAGAGTACAAGTGGAGGTGCATTCTATCTAGGAGAAAGTCTGGTGGCATGGCTAAGCAAGAAACAAACATCCATATCTCTATCTACAGCTGAAGCAGAATATATAGCAGCAGCAGCATGTTGTACACAAGTCATGTGGATGAAGCAAACTCTTCAAGACATGAAGGTAAGCATTAATGAACCTATCTCAAGCAAATGTGATAATACAAGTGCTATAAGTATATCTAAAAATCATGTGCTTCATTCAAAAACTAAACATATACCAATCAAGTATCATTTTCTCCGAGAACAAGTGGCTCAGAAGATAGTTAAACTGGACTATGTATCAACGAAAGAACAGATAGCAGATATATTTACCAAACCACTTGCCAGAGAACCATTCGAATACTTGAGAGACAAACTAGGGGTAGTATCTGTAGATACTATTCTCTAATATGAAGAGAAAGTACAATCTCAGGGGGAGAACAAAACGAAGATATCATTCCAGGGGGAGAATAGACAGCAAGATAAGCATAAAACAAGTCCACAGGATCAGCATTATCAGTATTATCAGCATTATCAATATTATCAGCATTTAGAAGCAACAAGAACCTTTCAATCGTAAAATGCATCATCTCTGTCTGCAATCTAGCACATATTACAGGCACTACAAATGAAACACAGCATAGTCCAATTTCGGCAGAAGAGGACCTAAACGTAACTTAGAGAAAGGAAATACAACGACAGAACCCATACGGAGGGATGAGGAGTCATCCTTTGCCATTGATGTCAAAGGGGGAGGAAGAACAAATAGCAAACAGGAAGAGCAAGCAACAAGAGAAAGAGAAAGAAAACAAAGAAAGTGGATTGCCATCAATGCCAAAGGGGGAGACTGTTGGAAATATTGTCATTGATGGCAAAGGAGGCAGCACTCAGGCAAAGGCGGCAGCACTCAGGCAAAAGAGGCAGCGCTGTAGCAAAGGAAGGCAAAAGAGGCACAACGAAAGCAATAGAGGCAGCAAGAAGAAAGTCAAAATGTAACAGTCATAGAAGCACAGTGAAGAACCGTTATCGGAAGATAGAGACAGAGGCAGAGTGACAAGAAGCAGAGACAGAGGCAGAGAGCAGTTACAAAATTCTGGGAATCACACACTCCAGCGAGCGTTATACATATAATATAACACGAATCTTATTCTGGGAATCGCAGACTCCAGTCGGGCGCTACACATATAATACAGAACCATATTCCGGGAATCGCACTCTCCAACCGGCGGAGCACATATAACAAATACAAACATTATTCTGGGAATCGCTTCACTCTAGCGGCAAAATATATATAAGCATATATATCAGTTATATACAAGTGGAGCACTTTAACCAAAGGTTATATCAAAATGAAATGGCTTATAAGGTGGGACCCCTCCCCAATCGCAATCAGAGAAAAGGTTCAATCGGCGGAGTTTTGTTATGTGCTCCGATTAAAGGCCAGACCCAATTGAGCTATATGCCACAGTTTATTGCTAATCGCATCTGAGTTCCCAATCGCATCGGCATTGGTCAATCGCATCAGAGAACATGTGAGTTGCGATTGCGATTGGAAGTCCGGACCCGATGGAGGTATGAATTATAATTCAAACATGTTTGAAGTCCTGTCCCAATCGCATCGGCAAAATACAATGAACAGTGGTCAATCGCAACACATATTAAAAGACTTGCGATTGCGATTAAGAGTTCGGACCCAATGGGTGTATTAACGATGGTGTATATATATTTGAATTCTGGCTAATCGCATCGGAACTTTCCGATTGATCGCAAGTCCTTTGTAATATGCTCTGATCAAGTGGCGGACCCGATGGCGTTATACGATGGAGTTAATCGGTTCAATCGCGTCCGGAATCTCAATCGCAATCGGAACTCTCCGATTGATCGCACGACTTTGTAATATGTTGCAATTGAAGTGGCGGACCCGATCCTGTTATATGCGGGAGTTAATTTGTGCAAATCGCATCCGTGTTCTGATCGCAATCGGAACTTTTCTATAATGCGTCCCGATTGCATGTGTTCAAAGTTCGGACCCGATTGCGATATGAGCCATGTTTTATGTGGTCATCGCGTCCGTTTGATCAATCGCAATCGCAAGTTTTTGTTTGACACCACCGATCCGCCGACGGAGATGTGGGGCCCGACCCTTTCATGTATTAGTGGTTGTGATTCGACTTATTGGATTGTAATATAAGACCAAAGGCTTAAGGTGGAGGGCGATTTCTTATATATAAAAGGATTGTTGTTAGATATATAAAACACGGTTGCAAGTGTATTAAAATATGTCACATGGGTTGTGAACCCACGGGCCTCGGCTTAATGGGAGGGCGATTATAAATATACAATGACTGTGATATATGTCTGTTCCGCTTGCGGAAAGTTCCACATCAACAAGACACTTGCTGCAAGTCAACAGTCACGTATTTTTCTAAGAGGCACTGATATAAAAGCACTATTACACGTATGCAGCAAATACACCACAACAGAGGACAGAAAAGCATACAGAGCATAAAAGAGTCAAAACACAGTCACAGAAAAGATAAATGCGCAGCAAACCAAGAGACAAAATAAGTGAGCTGGAATTCACATTGTAATTCGAATGTAAATGTTTTAATTGTTTTTATTGTTTGTGATGCATTGGCAAGTCTCCGAGAGAAAACAAACTCCCACTGTAATGTTAAATTGACACCTACAGTTATAATTTCTAAGTAAGCTGATAAAAGGAGTAAGAAGGCAGAAGGCAAAGAGACATGACTTTCCATTTCGAATTCCAAGCAGAATACAAACAGTCATGTGAGAAAATCTATAAATAATATCATCTTGATATTCAAGAAGGCATGAAGAGAGAGCAAATCGAGAGAAGACAGAATATAGAAGAGTAAGGCAGAGAAGATTAAGAAAAGCAGAACAGAAGGAGAAGCTACAGAACAGGGCTGATATCTGAGGTAAATCAACAAACTTTCAGTTTGATAAATTGAGGAAGTTGGAGCTTCCCTATCAAGTTGCAGCTTGATAGTCGTCACTAGAACAGCATGCCTGTAAGAATGATGTCTCAGAAAAATGAAGGGATTCATGTTTCTTACATGATCTGCAGAATTATATAGGATCGAAGGTACATGCACCTAGCTAAACAGCAGAGAGGAGCTGAGCACACTTTTTCTGTTTTTGTTAAAAACAATACAAATGCATTTTGGTTTCAACTTTTACGACACCGTGGCATACATTTATGTATTGATCTGATATGTATCATTTGCTTAATACCTGCTACTCTCAAATCAAGTCTACTGCTCTATTAAACTAATACTTTCAGATCACATTCTAAGATTACTCTCACATCAAATAGAGTTTGAAATGAAGGTGTAAATAATTTTATTGAAAAGTTTAAAAATCAGGAATGTATTAAACTGATTCACCCCCCCCCCCCTCTCAGTTTAATTAGAGATTCAACACTTACACCTATTGAAAAAGTTAGGAGCCAGAAGAATCAATGTGTATGGGGATTCAGAGTTAGTCATTAGGAAGGTCAATGGGGAATATAACACAAATCATCCCAAACTTAGGGCCTACCGAAACGATGTCCTGGAGCTTTAGAAAACGTTCGAGGAGTCCAAACTGTTTTTTGTCCCAAGAAAAAGAAATATTGCGGCCCACAATTTAGCCTTTGCAGCTAGAACATGCTTAACGCCATATAACACCAAAGACTGCACAACTCAGATAAAATTTAGACCAGTTGTGCCTGATAATAAGAAGTATTGGCAAGTGTTTGACAATGACAAACAAATAGAAGAATTCATGCAATTCAAAAATGAATTCAAACTAAACAACTCGGACTCAGACTATGAAACAGATTGCAGTGAAGAAAATTTTCATGATGAAGAAGAACTGTCTCCTGAACCTACTAATATAAACCTGTTATCTAGCAAACTTGAAAACAAAACATAAGCGAATGCGGAGTTAGAAACTCTGCACTCTAAAGATGAAAGTTTGCCTAGAGGTCTAGCACCTTTAGAAGAGTTGCTCGATTTTAACGATGTGGCAAATAAACCAAAACTGGAACCTGTAGAGACTGAAGTGGAGGAGTGCAATATAGGCAGTGAACTTAAACCTATGATGATTAAACTGTCTAAAACTTTACCAGCTCACATTAAACTTAAATACATAGAGTTGTTTAAAGAGTTTTTTGATGTTTTTGCGTGGAGTTACGAAGATCTTAAATCCTATGACACTGAAATAATACAACAGAAAATTCCCCTTAAAGAAAACCAAAAACCATTCAAACAGAAACTGCGAAGAATAAACCCTGTTCTGTTGCCTTTGGTTCAGAAGGAGATCATGAAAATGTATGATGCTGGTATTATTGTCTCTATTAGATATTCTGAATGGGTGTCTAATCTGGTGTCAGTTAGGAAGAAAACTGGAGAAATCAGGCTTTGTATAGACTTTAGAGACTTAAACAAAGCTTCATTGAAAGACAACTACCCTTTACCTAAGATGGATCATATTTTACAAAGGGTGGTAGGGTCTAGAAGAATTTCTTTGCTGGATGGCTATTCAGGGTCCAATTAGATCTTAGTCCACCCTGCTGATCAATTAAAGACATCATTTACTACACCATGGGGCACTTTCATGTATGTGAAAATGCCTTTTGGTCTAATGAATGCTAGAGAAACTTTCCAAAGAGCCATGGACATAGCATTCTCGGAAGAACTGGGCTTCTTCATCATTATCTATCTGGATGAGGTCACTGTATTTTCAAAAATAGATGAAGAGCACTTAGAACATTTAAGAAAAGTTTTCGAGAAGTGCAGAAAGTTTGGGATATCTTTAAACCCTAAGAAGACACTATTTGGTCTCCAAGAAGGTAAAATTTTTGGGCACATTATTTCTGAGGAGGGTATAAAGATAGATCCACAGAGGATTGAGGCCATATTGCAAATCTCTCATCCTCGAAACATCAAATAGTTGCAATATTTCATTGGAAAGATTAAATTTTTGAGAAGGTTCATCCCCAACTTGGCTGTGGTCCTTAGGAATATCACAAAAATGTTATAGAAGGAGCAAGGGGTAAAATGGACCTTGGAAGCAAAGAAGTCCTTTGAACTAGTGAAAGAGGCGTTAACCAAATCACCGGTTCTTATAAGTCCTGATTTTTCAAAAGATTTTTATATTTTTTCATTTGCATCAGAACATACCATAGATGTTGTCCTTTTACACAAAAATCCACAAGGATAAGAGCAGCCTATTGCATTCTTTAGCAAGGCATTGAGGGATGCCCCTTTGAAGTATAACATTATGGAAAAGCAAGCTTTTGCTTTGGTTAAAGCTTTGAAAGACTTCAGAGTGTACATCCTTCACTCACACATCATTGCCTTTGTCCCAAACTCAGTTGTTAAAGACATTCTAACACAGGACCCAGATGGTAAGAGAGGTAAGTGGATTGCTATTATCCTCAAGTATGATTTAGATATAAAACCCACTAAGCTCATCAAAGGCCAAGGTCTAGCTAGATTAATCGCTGAATCAAATTTTGAAGTTCTTGATATTAATATGATTAATGCTTTGGATGACCAAGAAGAATTCTCAACACCTATTTTTGAAGATCATTTTATGAATTTTCCTTGGTATGCTGATATTATTTATGTTTTTCTTAAATTGAATACACCTCCTGGTTTGACAAAAACAAAGGCAAGATTCCTCAAATTGAAAGTTGTAAACTATTGCATTATTGATAGATGTCTTTATTGTAAAAATGCAAGTGGTGTATTGCTTAAATGTTTGCCTGAGTTTGATGCAGAAAAGGTTAAATACCAGTTCCATGAAGGAGAGTGTGGAGGCCATTTGTACTGGAAGACAACAGCCAACAAAATCTTGAGGGCTGGTTTCTATTGGCCTACTCTTTTCCATGATGCACAAGATGATCATATCCTACTACATAAATGCCATGTTGAAGGCAAAGAAAACCTACCCCTACCTCTGCATCCTATCACTGTTGAAGCCCCTTTTCAACAGTGGGGACTTGACTTCATAGGAGAAATCCATCCACCATCTTCTGCCCAGCATAGATGGATTCTCACTACCACATACTATTTCACTAAGTGGATAGAAGCCATACCTTGTAGACAGGCCAATGATTCAGTTATCATAAAATTTATGGAGACTAGCATTCTCTCCAGGTTTGGTTGTCCTACCAAGATTATCACTGATAATGCAGCAGCATTTAGATCAAACAAGATGGTTGACTTCTATCATAGATATCAGATAACATTGGGGCATTCCACAGCCTATTACCCTCAAGGTAATGGACTTGCAGAATCCTCAAACAAAAGTTTAGTGAACATAATCAAGAAACTGTTGGAGGACAACAAAAAGTCTTGGCACACAAAGCTAGTTCATGCACTGTGGGCTGACGAATTGACTTTTAAGAAATCCATTGGCATGTCACCTTTCCAGATTATATATGGTACTGATGAAATTTTTCGAAACAGCCTTGGTGTACCAGTAATGAAGTTGATTCAAGAGTTAAAAACTGAATAAAATGACATGATCAAAAGAATAAATTAGACCATCCATCTTCAACAAACCAGAGAGGAAGTTTATAACAAAGCATTGCAAAAACAGATCAGCATTAAGAAGCTTTTTGACAGAAGAACAAACGCCGGAAATTTCAAAATTTGGGACCAAGTTTTAAAGTGGGACTCAAGGAGGGAAAAGAAGGGCAAGCATGGAAAATTTGACAACTTATGGCTTGGCCCTTACTCTATTAATTCAGCTGCTGGTAACAATGCATTTTTCTTGCAGGAGTTGAATGGAACAGAACTGTTGTGGGGTCCTGTAAATGGCAGGATGCTCAAGCATTACTTCTCTTGATCAATATTATGTTTTGAAGCCTTTTTATCTTTTTTCCACTATAAATATATCATTCACCATTTCATTCAAAGTTGTAAAAATCAAAAAATACAAAAACAATGAAAATAAAGAAAAGAGGGCAGATTATGAAAACAAGAAAGGTATAGCCCCATACCAAAAAGGAGAAACAAATTCTGAAAGTGTGCAAGCTTAAATGACACTCCTACAAAACACACTTCTAGTTAGTCAAACAGCCTAATCTTGACTAATTAGTTTTAAATTTTCTGTTGATAGGATAGTGAATTCGATTTTCCAAACTGTTTAATCTTGGCTTATCAGTAGATAGATTAGGATAGGAATTAAAGGTTCAAACAAGATCAGAATCTGAACCTCAGTTTTCAAAGAGAAAATGACTCAAAATTGTTTTATTTTCTGAGTCAAAAAAGATGTAAATCTAGTTCTAATTAGCTCAAAATCTGAACCAGAGAACAAAGAAGGATAGCACAAAGCAAAAGTTAAAACAGAGCTGTGAAAAGAGAAGGCCATGATGAGAAACTTTCAGATCTTAAGCCTTCCATTTTGATTTAATTTTCCACAAAATAAATGTCTATGTGCAGCTTGTTTTTATGCCATAGATCACAGCAAGTCAAACAGCTTAATCTTGACTGAACTATTTTTAAATTTATGTTTTAGAAATTAGAGAATAATTAGACCGTTCAATCCCAAAAGATAGTAGAAAAGGTAGAGAAGCATCTGAACTCAACTATTTAATCTGAGTCCAGGGAGCAATAAGGAGTAGAAATATATTATATTTCCTGCTTTCAAAAAAATAAAATGTTGTAAAAGAGTTTTCCAATCCAATTGCACTCTAATGAAGAAAAAATGTTAGATCAGTAGGATTGGGTAGGTAGAAAGTTTGTATTGATGAAGATCAATTATTTTTATGGTTTCTAATATGTTTTCAGAGAAATTCATCTCAGCAAAGGAAAATTAGCCCAATGGATCAAGCACAGGTCAGCCTCCTAGAGAACATGATGGATCAGGCACGGGTCGGCCTCCTAGAGAATGTAGGTCTGATGTTCTTGATGCCTTCAAGAAGGCACCATCCCCAAGTGGAGCCACTATTAGCCAGCTATAAAATTTGTTATACCAAATGCTGGCTAAAAACTTTTGAGAGCCTTCAAGGAAAAAATTTCATTGCTAAAAATTGTTGGCTCTTGAAGACTCTTGAAGGCCTCATGCCTATCCTCTATCCGAACTTCACTGCTGTTCCCATTTTACACTTAGAAATCTTGCTTATTTCCAAGCCAGAATACTGCTGCAAGCACCTTATTCCCCCTTCCCTTCTTCCAAAACTAACCTCAGTTTTTATCCCTCCATTTCCCATGAAAATCCCTCATTTTCATAATTTTTCCCTTTCCCCTTCGTCAAACCCCTTGACAAGGTTGAAAACTCCTTTTTTCGCCTTATCGGAACCCTCAGATTCTCTTGAAAACCATTGAAAATTCATAAAAAATCATATTTTAATGTATCATAGACTTAAGCCCTCGAGCTAAGTCTTTAGCCCCTCCTCTTAAAAGCCCCAGTCACATTTTTCCCATATGCCCCACGGCCCCGCAATCGGGCGCCAAGCCATTTTATAATTATTCCCACCGAAGTTTAAAACCTTTGGTTATATATATAAAACCTTTGTTTATATTAATTTTCTGACGTTTTATTATTTTATTAAATTTTCCGCCGGTACAAGTTTTAAATCGTTCCGCACCGTCGATCTGATCTGAAGATCGGACGGTGCGGAGTCCGTCTCTCGGTGGTCCCGACATTCCACTAACCCATCCCAAAAAACCGCGCGGTTTTCATCGCACCGCCTTTGGGCGACGACGGTTTTTTCCCGATCGCTAGCGATTCCACTCATCGATCGACACGTGGCCTGGCCACTATTAACAAAACCATCGTCCATCGCGTGTTAACATTCGGACGAGGATTCCGTACGATATCGTCATACACCGTCCAATCTAAGGCCGCCCATCTGACGGCTATCGCTCACCGAAGTTGCCCGACAGTTAACCGGGCTACGACGCGTCATTCAATCAATCTCCGTCGTCGATCTGATCTGCAGATTGAGGGTGCATATTCCATCGCCCTTTTCCGTCGCCCAGTCAACATTTCCCATTTTGACTTTCCATTGCCCATTCCAGACCGTCAATCTCTCTACGATCGACGACTTAGATTTAAACATTTCTTTCGCCTTCCTTTTGATTCCTCCAATCAATCCCGACCATTGGATGATGCCATCCAACGGCCACGCTTCCTTTACGTGTCTTCTGAAGTAGTAAACCTATATATGCAGGATTTTTTAATATTTGCTTGTATTTTGCAGGGTTTAAATGGTTTTCTTGCCATTTTTGAAGAAAATTCGAGGGCAGAGGATGACGATCTTCCTGCCTTCGATTCATCAAAGAAAATCATCACAGGGTGTTAAAAACACATTTTCATCAGTGTTTCTTCAGTCATTGATGCCACATAACCCTGCGTAGCCCTACATATCAGAAAAACCATGAATCGGGCGTAGTCAGAGAGTATCAGCGACGAAGACCAAAATTTATCAGCACAGAGGATTAAAGGACAGATTTTGCGGGCATCACGGCTAAGAATGTTTATCAAAAGCCTAATCCCCGATTTAAAACACAGTTTAAAGAAAATCTAAAGTGTTTTATCGACAGGAAACATTCCACCGCCACAAATTGAGGCAAATTGATCCCTCTAGCTACCACGACGCCACCTGTGCCTAAAAGTGTTAAATCAGGAGCCAAATTTATTGATCAGGATCATATATTTGTCTCAGCGCAGCCAGAAAGTTACTTCTGCAAGGAAACTTAATGCAAAGGACATCTGCAGAGTTACTTCGACATTACACAGAGCCTCAAAGGTCAACAAAAGCTCCCACCGAGCTTAATCTTTATGTAAATCATTTAATACAGAGAATATGTATGTAAGTTTCTTCATTGAGCCCCTCAAAGGCCAAGAAGCCGTTTAAGTCTGTAATAATTGTAATTGAGATCTTTTATCAGATCTCACCTCCTCATCCTTCTATATATACTTCTGCAGAAGATGAGAGAGGGGTTGGTTGCAGAACTTTGATATACACTTGAGCTTAAACTTCTAATTGTAAATAGTGTTCACTAGCCCTTGGAGCTCTGCTTGTGATAGATTAGTTAGGCTGGATAGTGAAGATGATTGTTGAACTGAAACATTGGACTTCAAGACTGTAACTGGTTTGACATCAATAACAAGCTGTTTCTTGGGATCCTGGTCTATATTGCTGGTGAAGTGCCCCTTTCTTTGTTATTGTTTTTCCTTCTATGTATGTCATACTGTCCGCTTTTCTCTGATAAAGAACAACATTTATAGAGTTAGGACCTACTGTATATCAGTAACCTTCTCTAACTGAAAAGCTTTATCTCAATGTTTTCCTCTAATTTGTTTATTTAAGAATGATTTAATACAGTTTAAGCAGTTAGGAATGTTGGAGTTCGCTCATCCTACTGTTTTCTTTAAACATTGTTCTTGAAAGTTAGTTTCCTTATTTTCTTATTAAAGATGAATATGGAAGATATGGTGTGCCCTGGCCCTAGTTTTTCTCCAAAAGCAGATTATGAAAGTTTCCCTTGGTGTTGATTGAAAGCAAACTAGGTTTAAAAGTACTTTATCTGATCTTAAGTTTACATTTTGTTTCCCTTATATGTTTTCATACTTTCTGAAGGTAATTATGTGGATTACTGGATTGTTTTTCAATTAAGCTACTTTAATACAAACTTGCCCAAGAGGTCAATGGTTAGCCCTGCACTTGGTTGGTTTTAAACAGTTACTTAATAGGCTTTTCTTGTTTGGACTGACTATAAATCCTTTGTGAAATTATTATCAGTTTCCACCCCTTCAACACTTTATTGTTTCCATTCCATCACTCTAATCTCAATAATCTTGTGATGTAGATCACTTGCCCCTTAGATCACTCTTGATGTTGTTGTTCAATTAAATCCCTTTTATGACTCCATAGCCCAATGGACCAAAAACCAGCGTTATATCTATCTTTTTAGCCTAATTATTCCATTCACTTGCAACTTCTTACTTTTGAAACTGTTTTGCACTTAGAACTTTCTCCTCAAATTAATATTCATGCTCAACCATCCAAAAAACAAACAAAACCCTTGGCCTTCATAACTAGCCTAATATCATAACCCCAAAGTTCAAAGACAAATCCATCTTTGCACTTATTGGAGAGATCCCTCTCCGGATTCAGGAGGGCTAGATCCTAGAATCCCAAAGTTGGTTGAAATAATGTTGCTTCTACAGTTTTAGTCTCACCAATCTGCTAAAATTACAGATCCCTAACATTTCTGGCGACTCCACTGGGGAACCTAACCCAGAATCATTTTCATTTTGAGGTAACCATAGGACATCAGAGATTTGTTTCAAAGAAAATTTGTTATATCAACTAGCTGAGCCACAAGCACCTAACATTTCTGGCAAGTCCGCTAGGGATGAACCTAATTATAATCTTTGGTTCCCCTTAAAAATTTAATACAAAAATTGTGAGTCAAAAGCAGCTTTTTCAAGCACTACCAAAGAATGGTAATCATGATAGAACTTGTCTGAATCAGTGACAAACTAGGTAAGCCCTAGGATTCCCTTAGGTCTTTATCTAACCTTGAAAAATCAGCTGGCTTAGCCATAAGAGTAGATTGTCTTTGTCTCTTAACTGTAGCAAAGTTTTGAACAAAGTTAGGATATTATTAAAAACCACACAATTAAAAAATAACTTGGAAAAACCTAAAAATATTTCAGATTGGTATTCAATAAACATGGTGGTGGACCATAAAACCTTTTACCTCTGAAAAGAGCTAAAAACTTCCACTTGGAAACTCCACAATCCTTAACAGACTTTAAGACTCCACTGGGAAGAACCCTTATCATTGTAATATCTTCCAAACTCAGTTAGAAGACTGTAGGATTGAAATTTCTGTAAACAGATTAGTTAACCTCTCAAAGATTGTCATACCTGGTTGAAATTTTCTTGTTTGTTTGGGTCTGAAAAACACAGCATAGTAGCTCCTAGAAAGATTCACACTAGAGCCTATCCTGACCCTAATCCACCTGAGTTGGTTGATAACCCAAAAAGTATCCTTAGGAAGTCTCCTAGGATTAAATTATCAACTATTTTCAAATCACCCTTGAGAGCTAATTCAGTCCCTGAAAATATTTCAACTGTACAACAATCACAAGTTGACATAGTAAATCCCTTTAGAACTAGATCTCTTGGTGATTTAGATCAGTTAGATTCTGAGTCTTCACTTTCATCTCCTGAAACAAGTGAACATCCTGGTAGAAGAGAAACAACACCTCCTGATTTGCATTTCCTTCACAATTTAGGTGTCTCTCATCCAAGATCAGCTCAGCAATATTTTCCTGGTCCATCCACTTCTGCCCACCCTACATCCATTGTTCAAACCACTCCACTTCAGCCCAATTTCCCTTTTGTTAATCCACCTCTTGTAAAACCACCCCCACCACATATCATGGCAACATGGTATGCTCCCTTAGTCCTTCATGCACCATTAGTCAATCTTCCACAGGACTATCAGTCCAAAATTCCATTATATGATGCTAGCAATGCTACAACTGCATCACAACATGTGGATAAGATGAATGACTACTTTGACAGAAATGAAATTGATGATGATTCTGTCAAGATTAGGTTATTTACTCAGAGCTTAGGGGGAGAAGTAAGAAAATGGTTTAAAGGTTTAGCCCCCCATAGTATTAATGATCTCCAGGCCTTCCATCAAACATTCTTAAACAAATGGGAAGTAAACAAAAACCCTCTCCAAGTCCTTTCTGATTACAAGAACCTCCATAGAAACACTGGGAAAAGTGTGCAAGCTTATTTCACTAGATTAAATAGTGTGTATAATGCAATTTCCCCAGAACTAAAACCTCCACAAGGCTCATCTTTAAACAAGTTTCATGAAGGGTTTGACTCTAACATGACCTATCAACTATGAGAGAGATATTTTGCAACTCTTGAAGATATGCAAAAAGGTGCTCTTTCTGTGGAAGTCAACTTAATGGAAAAGAGAGCAAGAATGAAAAATGAAAAGAGAGTGCTTTTAGGGAAGAATCCACACCTTCTTCTTCAAACTCAAAAATGGAAAAAATGATGGAAGAGATGATGAAAGAGATGAGCATAATTAAGAGAGCACAAGCAAGCCAAAACCAAACTGCTCCTCAAAATAGAAATTAGAACCAGAATCAGAATTTTAGAAGGAACCAACCTCCAAACAGACCTAGGGAAGATGATCAGAAAATCACTCCTCCCTTTCAGAAAAACTATGTAAGTGAGGTTGAGGAAACAGATGAAATAGTAGATGAGGATGATATCAACATGCTGGAGATAAACAATGATGACTGTGAGATTCATCATGATAGAAAACAATGTCTATACACACCTTATGATGACACAAGAGATGATGATGAGAATTATTATCAAGACATGGAAAATGTCATCATAGAACCTCAAAAAGAATATGACCTTACAAGAAAAACCAGTCAACAAACTCCCAACAACAAAACCTCTGAAAAATCTTCACAAAACAGCACTACAACCAAACCTAAAGTTGTCAAACAAAAGGATAAAATAGTGGCTGTAAATTCTAGTAATGATAAAGAGAAAGGCACTCAAAACAAAGAAAAATAGAGTGCAGACATTAGTAGTAATAACACTTCAACTAGTACTCTTGTGAAAACAATTTTGTCAAGTGTAAATAAAAGAAATCAACAAGCTGATATCGCTGATAAAGTGACAGCTAATAAGGCTGAGACCAGCACTTTAAAAAGTCAAATTCCTTTCAGCCTGGAGCAGGAAATTTCAAAGATCAAAATCTTTGTTCCCCTCACTAAGTTAGCTGCCCAACATGTATATAGAACCCAAATTTTGAAGGCTTTGAAAATAGAAGAAAATGAGGACACAGTCAATCTTAATGATGACCAACCAGAGTTGATTTTTGGTCCTAAGATTGAAGGTAGATATCAAGAGGGACCTGTTCCTCCCTTTTATGTGAGTTTAAACGTTCATGACAAAATTTTGCACAACGCAATGCATGATTCTGAGGCTTCTCATAATTTAATGCCAAAAGCTGTAATGGAGAGCCTGGGTTTAGAAATCACCAGACCTTACAAAGACCTTTACTCCTTTGATTCAAACAGAGTAAAATGTTTAGGATTAATCAAAGACCTCTGTGTTAACTTAGCCCAAATTCCAGCCAAATGTTTAGTCATGGATATTGTTGTGGCTGATGTGCCCCCAAAGTATGGAATGTTACTATCAAGATCTTGGGGGGCTAAGTTACAGGGGACTATGCAGATGGACATGACCTATGCAACAATCCCTGTTTTCAATCAAACTAGAAGACTTTACAGGGATTCCCATATGAAATTCACGGTTAAAAGTCAAGACAAACCACAAAAATCTCCCCTGTATTTTGTAAATACAGGCCTTGATTCTTTTATTATATTTAATGATGAAACACTTGGTGAACAAGTCACTTTATCAGGATTAATGCCCAACGGGTAGGAAGAGGAACACAATGTAGGTGTGTCTAAACAGTTTGTTGAACTTGTAAAATCTAGCAAACTAAACAAAGGTCTTGAGCTACAAGGTAGATTTCCTTTGCTCTTAAACATTCATAATCAAGAAAACAACCCTCAAATAAACGCAAATCTTGGGAATCAAAACAAATACAACTAAGTGTTGAGTTTCCACAACAACCTTTGACCACATTAGTTGAAGAGGACAGTAACCAGGATGAAACTAAGAAATGTCCTCTATGGAGTATGTATTTTGATGGATCCTGCACTAAGAACAATGTTGGTGCAGGTGTTTGGATTACTAACACTGAAAATAACCACACAGAAAGCATTTCCTGCAAATTAAACTTTCAGTGTTCCAATAACATAGCAGAATATGATTCCCTTCTCTTAGGCTTACACCTATTGAAAAAGTTAGGAGCCAGAAGAATCAATGTGTATGGGGATTCAGAGTTAGTCATTAGGCAGGTCAATGGGGAATATAACGCAAATCATCCCAGACTTAGGGCCTACCGAAACGATGTCCTGGAGCTTTCGAAAATGTTCGAGGAGTCCAAACTGTTTTTTGTCCCAAGAAAAAAAAATATTGCGGCCCACAATTTAGCCTTTGCAGTTAGAACATGCTTAACGCCATATAACACCAAAGACTGCACAACTCAGACAAAATGTAGACCAGCTGTGCCTGATAATAAGAATTATTGGCAGGTGTTTGACAATGACAAACAAATAGAAGACTTCATGCAATTCAAAAATGAATTCAAACTAAACAGCTCGAACTCAGACTATGAAATAGATTGCAGTGAAGAAAATTTCTTGATGAAGAAGAACCGTCTCCTGAACCTACTAATATAAACCTGTTATCTAGCAAACTTCAAAACAAAACAAAATCGAATGCGGAGTTAGAAACTCTGCACTCTAAAGATGAAAGTTTTCCTAGAGGTCTGGCACCTTTAAAAGAGTTGTTCAATTTTAACGATGTGGCAAATAAACCAAAACTGGAACCTGTAGAGACTGAAGTGGAGTAGTGCAATATAGGCAGTGAACTTAAACCTATGATGATTAAGCTGTCTAAAATTTTACCAGCTCGCATTAAACTTAAATACATAGAGTTGTTTAAAGAGTTTTCCGTTGTTTTTGTGTGGATTTACGAAGATCTTAAATCCTATGACACTGAAATAATACAACACAAAATTCCCCTTAAAGAAAACCAAAAACCATTCAAATAGAAACTGCACAGAATAAACCCTGTTCAGTTGCCTTTAGTTCAGAAGGAGATCATGAAAATGTATGATGCTGGTATTATTGTCCCTATTAGATATTCTGAATGGGTGTCTAATCTAGTGTCAGTTAGGAAGAAAACTGGAGAAATCAAGCTTTGTATACACTTTAGAGACTTAAACAAAGCTTCATTGAAAGACAACTACCCTTAACCTAAGATGGATCATATTTTACAAAGGGTGGTAGGGTCTAGAAGAATTTCTTTGCTAGATGGCTATTCAGGGTACAATCAGATCTTAGTCCACCTTGCTGATCAATTAAAGACAGCATTTACTACACCATGGGGCACTTTCATGTATGAGAAAATGCCTTTTGGTCTAATGAATGCTGGAGAAACTTTCCAAAGAGCCATGGACATAGCATTCTCGGAAGAACTAGGCTTCTTCATCATTATCTATCTGGATGATGTCACTGTATTTTCAAAAATAGATGAAGACCACTTAGAACATTTAAGAAAATTTTTCGAGAAGTGCAGAAATTTTGGGATATCTTTAAACCCTAAGAAGACACTATTTGGTCTCCAAGAAGGTAAACTTCTTGGCACATTATTTCTAAGGAGGGTATAAAGATAGATCCACAAAGGATTGAGGCCATATTGCAAATCTCTCATCCTCAAAACATCAAAGAGTTGTAATATTTCATTGGAAAGATTAACTTTTTGAGAAGGTTCATCCCCAACTTGGCTGAGCTACTTAGGAATATCACAAACATGTTAAAGAAGGAGCAAGGGGTAAAATGGACCTTGGAAGCAAAGAAGTCCTTTGAACTAGTGAAACAGGCGTTAACCAAATCACCGGTTCTTATAAGTCCTGATTTTTCAAAAGATTTTTATATTTTTTCATTTGCATCAGAACATACCATAGTTGCTGTCCTTTTATAGAAAAATCCACAAGGACAAGAGAAGCCTATTGCATTCTTTAGCAAGGCATTGAGGGATGCCCCTTTGAAGTATAACATTATGGAATCAAGCTTTTGCTTTAGTTAAAGCGAAAGACTTCAGAGTGTACATCCTTCACTCACACATCATTGCCTTTGTCCCAAACTCAATTGTTAAAGACATTATAACACAGGACCCAGATGGTAAGAGAGGTAAGTGGATTGCTATTATCCTCGAGTATGATTTACAGATAAAACCCACTAAGCTCATCAAAGGCAAAGGTCTAGCTAGATTAATGGCTGAATCAAATTTTGAAGTTCTTGATATTAATATGATTAATGCTTTGAATGACCAAGAAGAATTCTCAACACCTATTGTTGAAGATAAATTTATGAATTCTCCTTGGTATGCTGATATTATTTATGTTTTGCTTAAATTGAATACACCTCCTGGTTTGAAAAAAACAAAGGCAAGATTCCTCAAATTGAAAGTTGTAAACTATTGCATTATTGATAGATGTCTTTACTGGAAAAATGAAAGTGGTGTATTGCTTAAATGTTTTCCTGAGTTTGATGCAGAAAAGGTTAAATACCAGTTCCATGAAGGAGAGTGTGGAGGCCATTTGTACTGGAAGACAACAGCCAACAAAATCTTGAGGGCTGGTTTCTATTGGCCTACTCTTTTCCATGATGTGCATAAGATGATCATATCCTACCATAAATGCCAAATTTTTCAAGGCAAAAGAAAACTGCTACCCCTAACTTTGCATCCTATCACTGTTGAAGCCCCTTTTCAACAGTGGGGACATGACTTCATAGGAGAAATCCATCCACCATCTTCTGCCCAGCATAGATGGATTCTCACTGCCACAGACTATTTCACTAAGTGGATAGAAGCGATACCTTGTAGACAGGCCAATGATTCAGTTATTATAAAATTTATGGAGACTAACATTTTCTCCAGGTTTGGTTGTCCTACCAAGATTATCACTGATAATGCAGCAGCATTTAGATCAAACAAGATGGTTGACTTCTGTCATATATATCAGATAACCTTGGGGCATTCCACGGCCTATTACCCTCAAGGTAATGGACTTGCAGAATCCTCAAACAAAACTTTAGTGAACATAATCAAGAAACTGTTGGAGGACAACAAAAATTCTTGGCACACAAAGCTAGTTCATGCACTATGGGTTGACAGATTGATTTTTAAGAAATCCATTGGCATGTCACCTTTCCAGCTTGTATATAGTATCGATGCAATTTTTCCAAACAGCCTTGGTGTACCAGTAATGAAGTTGATTCAAGAGTTACAAACTAAAGAAAATGACATGATCAGAAGAATAAATCAACCCATCCATCTTCAGCAAACCAGAGAGGAAGTTTATAACAAAGCATTGCAGAAACAGATCAGCATTAAGAAGCTTTTTGATAGAAGAACAAAGGCCGACAATTTCAAAATTGGGGACCAAGTTTTAAAGTGGGACTCAAGGAGGGAAGAGAAGGGCAAGCATGGAAAATTTGACAACTTATGGCTTGGCCCTTACTCTATTCATTCAGCTGCTGGTAACAATGCATTTTTCTTGCAAGAGTTGAATGGAACAGAACTGTTTGGGGGTCCTGTAAATGCACTACTTCTCTTAATCAATGTTATGTTCTGAAGCCTTTTTATCTTTTTTCCACTATAAATATCTCATTCACCATTGCATTCAAAGTTGTAAAAATCAAAAAATACAAAAAAAATGAAAAGAAAGAAAAGAGGGCAGATTATGAAAACAAGAAAGGTATAACCCCATACCAAAAAAGAGAAACAAATTCTAAAAGTGTGCAAGCTTAAATGACACTCCTACAAAACACACTTCTAGTTAGTCAAACAACCTAATCTTGACTAATTAGTTTTAAATTTTCTGCTGATAGGATAGTGAATTCGATTTGTCAAACTGTTTAATCTTGGCTTATCAGTAGATAGATTAGGATAGAAATTAAAGGTTCAAACAAGATTAAAATCTGAACCTTAGTTTCCAAAGAGAAAATGACTCAAAATTGTTTTATTTTCTGAGTCAAAGAAGATGTAAATCTGGTTCTAATTAGCTCAAAATCTGAACCAGAGAACAAAGAAGGATAGCTCAAAGCAAAAGTTAAAACAGAGCTGTGAAAAGAGAAGGCCATGATGAGAAACTTTCAGATCTTAAGCCTTCCATTTTGATTTAATTTTCTGCAAAATAAATGTCTATGTGCAGCTTGTTTTTATGCCATAGATCATAGCAAGTCAAACAGCTTAATCTTGACTTCACTGTTTTTAAATTTATGTTTTAGAAATTAGAGAATAAAAATATGTTAGACCGTTCAATCCCAACAGATAGTAGAAAAGGTAGAGAAGCATCTGAACTCAACTGTTTAATCTGAGTCCAGGGAGAAATAAGGAGTAGAAATAGATTATATTTCCTGCTTTCAAAAAAATAAAATGTTGTAAAATAGTTTTCCAATCCAAGTGCACTCTAATGAAGAAAAAATGTTAGATCAGTAGGATTGGGTAGGTAGAAAGTTTGTATTGATGAAGATCCATTATTTTTATGGTTACTAATATGTTTTCAGAGAAAGTCATCTCAGCAAAGGAAAAGTAGCCCAATGGATCAGGCACAAGTCAGCCTCTAAGAGAACATGATGGATCAGGCACAGGTCAGCCTCCTAGAGAATGTAGGTCTGAAGTTCTTGACGCCTTCAAGAAGGCACCATCCCCAAGTGGAGCCACTGTTAGCCAGCTATAAAAAATTTTATACCAAATGCTGGCTAAAAAATTTTGTGAGCCTTCAAGGAACAAATTTCATTGCTAGAAATCGTTGGCTCTTGAAGACTCTTGAAGGCCTCATGCCTATCCTCTGTCCGAACTTCACTGCTTTTCCCATTTTACACTTAGAAATCCTGCTGATTTCCAAGCCAGAATACTGCTGCAAGCACCTTTTTCCCCCTTCCCTTATTCTAAAACTAACTTCAGTTTTTATCCCTCCATTTCCCATGAAAATCCCTCATTTTCATAATTTTTCCCTTTCCCCTTCGTCAAACCCCTTGATAAGGTTGAAAACTCCTTTTTTTGCCTTATCGGAACCCTCAGATTCTCTTGAAAACCATTGAAAATTCATAAAAAATCATATTTTAATGTATCATAGACTTAAGCCCTCGGGCTAAGTCTTTAGCCCATGCTCTTAAAAACCCTGGTCACATTTTTCCCATATGCCCCACGGCCTCGCAATCGGGCGCCAAGCCATTTTATAATTATTCCCGCCAATGTTTAAAACCTTTGGTTATATATATAAAACCTTTGTTTATATTAATTTTCCGAAGTTTTATTATTTTATTAAATTTTCCGCTGGTACAAGTTTTAAATCGTTTCGCACAATTGATCTGATCTGAAGATCAGACAGTTTGGAGTCTGTCTCCCGATGGTCCCCACATTCCACTAACCCATCCCAAAAAACCGCGCGGTTTTCATCGCACCGCCTTTGGGCGACGGTAGTTTTTTCCCGATTGCCAGCGATTCCACTCATCGATTGACACGTCGCCTGGCCACTATTCACAAAACCGTCGTCCATCACGCGTTAACGTTCAGACGAGGATGCCGGGCGATATCGCCATACACCGTCCGATCTGAGGCCACCCATCTGACGGCTATCGCTCATCGAAGTTGCCCGACAGTTAACTGAGCTACGACGCGTCATTCAATCAATCTTCGTCGTAAATCTGATCTGCAGATTGACGGTCCATATTCCATCGCCCTTTTCCGTCGCCCAATCAACGTTTCCCATTTTGACATTCCATTG
Source organism: Pinus albicaulis (assembly GCA_034641835.2). Taxonomy (NCBI): domain Eukaryota; kingdom Viridiplantae; phylum Streptophyta; class Pinopsida; order Pinales; family Pinaceae; genus Pinus; species Pinus albicaulis. Next base: position 36,611 of record JAXQQM020063820.1, on the reverse strand, counting down.
CCCATTCCCGACCGTCGATCTCTGTGCGATCGACATCTCAGATTTAAATGTTTCTTCCGCCTTCCTTTTGATTCCTTCGATCAATCCCGACCATTGGATGATGCCATCCAACGGCCACGCTTCCTCCACGTGTCTTCCGAAGCAGTAAACCTATATATGCAGGATTTTTTAATATTTGCTTGTATTTTGCAGGGTTTAAATGGTTTTCTCGCCATTTTTGAAGAAAATTCGAGGGCAGAGGATGACGATCTTCCTACCTTTGATTCATCAAAGAAAATCATAACAGGGTGTTAAAAACACGTTTTCATCAGTGTTTCTTCAAGCATTGATGCCACATAACCCTGCGCAGCCGTGCATATCAGAAAAACCATGAATCGGGCACAGTCAAAGAGTATCAGCGACGAAGAGAAAAATTTATCAGAACAGAGGATTAAAGGACAGATTTTGCGGGGATCATGGCTAAGAATGTTTATCAAAAGCCTAATCCCTGATTTAAAACATAGTTTAAAGAAAATCTAAAGTGTTTTATCGACAAGAAAACCTCCACCGCCACAAATTGAGGAAAATTGATCCCTCTAGCTACCACGATGCCACCTGTGCCTCAAAGTGTTCAATCAGGAGCCGAGTTTATTGATCAGGATCAGATATTTGTCTCAGCGCAGCCAGAAAGTTACTTCTGCAAGGAAACTTAATGCAAAGAACATCTGCAGAGTTACTACGACGTCACATAGAGCCTCAAAGGTCAACAAAAGCTCCCATCGAGCTTAATCTTTATGTAAATCATTTAATACAGAGAATATGTATGTAAGTTTCTTCATTGAGCCCCTCAAAGGCCAAGAAGCCATTTAATTTTGTATTAATTGTAATTGAGATCTTTTATCAGATCTCACCTCCTCATCCTTCTATATATGCTTCTGCAGAAGATGAGAGAGGGGTTGGTTGCAGAACTTTGATATACACTTGAGCTTAAACTTCTGATTATAAATAGTGTTCACTAGCCCTTGGAGCTCTGCTTGTGATAGATTAGTTAGGCTGGATAGTGAAGATGATTGCTGAACTGAAACATTGGACTTGAAGACTGTAACTGGTTTGACATCAATAACAAGTTGTTTCTTGGGATCCTGGTCTATATTGTTGGTTAAGTGCCCCTTTCTTTGTTATTGTTTTTCCTTCTATTTATGTCATACTGTCTGCTTTTCTCTGATAAAGAACAGCATTTATAGAGTTAGTACCTACTGTATATCTGTAACCTTCTCTAATTGAAAAGCTTTATCTCAATGTTTTCCTCTAATTTGTTTATTTAAGAATGATTTAATACATTTGAAGCAGTTAGGAATGCTGGAGTTCCCTCGTCCGACTGTTTGCTTTAAACATTGTTCTTGAAAGTTATTTTCCTTATTTGCTTATTAAAGATTACTATGGAAGATATGGTGTGCCCTGGTCCTAGTTTTTCTCCAAAAGCAGATTCTGAAAATTTCCCTTGGTGTTGACTGAAAGCAGACTAGGTTTAAAAGTACTTTATCTGATCTTAAGTTTACATTTTGTTTCCCTTATATGTTTTCATACTTTCTGAAGGTAATTATGTTGATTACTAGATTGTTTGTCAATTAAGCTGCTTTAATACAAACTTTCCCAAGAGGTCAATGGTTAGCCCTGCACTTGGTTGGTTTTAAACAGTTACTTAAGAGGCTTTTCTTGTTTGGACTGACTATAAATCCTTTGTGAAATTATTATCAGTTTCCACCCCTTCAACACTTTATTGTTTCCATTCCATCACTCTAATCTCAATAATCTTGTGATGTAGATCACTTGCCCCTTGGATCACTCTTGATGTTGTTTTTCAATTAAAGCCCTGTTATGACTCCATAGCCCAATGGACTAAAAACCAACGTTATATCTAGCTTTTTAGCCTAATTATTCCATTCACTTGCAACTCTCACCTTTGAAACTTTTACACTTAGAAATTTCTCCTCAAAGTAATATTCATGCTCAACCATCCAAAAAACAAACAAAACCCTTGGCCTTCATAACTAGCCTAACATCATTACCACAAAACTTCAAAGACAAATCCATCTTTGCACTTATTGGAGAGATCCCTCTCTGGATTCAGGAGGGCTAGATCCTAGAATCCCAAAGTTGGTTGAAATAATGTTGCTTCTGCAGTTTTAGTCTCACCAATCTGCTAAAATTACCGATTCCCAACATGTGTGTAGGACAAAATTCCACTGTTGGGAGGAAAATGACACACAAATTCCAGATCTGAAATGTATAGTGAAAGAATGATTTTAAAATGCTTACAAGAATTTAACTTTACATTTAAATAATCCCATTACAAGGAATGCTTCTGATTAACATGAGCTCATGAATCAGGAATGCTTGGTGAATCAAGACTGAAAAAAACATATTAACATGCATGCTAGATAAAAAGACTTACAAAAACATGAAATAGGGTTTAATTCCACCTCAAGGAATGATTATGAATACTCTTTAATTTATACTGAATTAGGAAATCTTGGAACAAGACTTACAAAAACAGATCCATGTGAATTTGAGGTTCACAAGACTTATAATAACATAAGATAGAACTTTTATAATAAATCTGGAAAGACAGATGAAGTATGTAAAAATAGAAGGGAAAACAATACACACACCATATGATTTTGTGAATCCTCAAGAGTGTAACTGAAATATATTGTGAGTTCAACAATACACAGCTTCAGGAATAGCATGAGGATCAGCAAAAAGGCCAGGGCACTAGGCCCTGTGCCACCAACCATATCTCCTTTATTACATAAAACATAACTCTTAAATAGAGTTTCACAAAACAAACTCCTACTAAATTTTAGGAATGAAATTAAATAAAACAAACAATAAACAAATAAAACTATTGCATGAATTTAGAACTTCTGAATGGTTCGAGACTTCAAAATCTGATGCATGAAACTATTTGACTACCACATAATCTTCTTTCTTCCACCTGCCCTAACTGTCTTCAACTACTGCAAGAAAGGTGGAACTGTAAAACCTGCCACTTTAATCAATCCTAACAGAACTTTGATGGAATTAATCATATTTACAAACTATCTTTGAGCTTTTAAGAATATATCATTATTTTTTGATAGGTGTCGAATCTTTAAAGTCTTTGTTTTCGGATTTTTTGTAAACATGTGACTGTTTCTTCTACACTGGTTACTGCAGCCATATCATTACAATTCCGTAGAAACACCTTTTTCCCACCTTACCTGTGGATTTTATCTCCTTATCATTGCGACGTTCAGCATTACTATGTTCTTTTCTCTTTTTCGGGTCTTATCCTACCCGAGTCATTCTACCGTGTTTAGCCTTTTCTTCCTAAACAACGTAAAAAACATTATACACCTGGACGTGAAGTCTTTTAAACTTTATCTCTGAAGTGGCATCACATCTGCACACTTCGAAACCTTTACAGTTTAGTTTATAAAAAATAAAACCGGCAATGTGATGCGAAGGGGAGGTGATGTGGAGGGTAGGTGATGTGGAGGGTCGGTGAGACCGGACCGCAATGCATATCGCAATTCGTAGTGTTTAATTATAAGCGTAGAATATGTAAACTTTAAAAACTGTGAAGTGCGATGTGCAAGGGAGGTCACATGGCAAGGAAGAAGTGGGACCGGACCACATTATAGATCACAGCTTTTAGCTTGTAGTTATAAGCTACGGGGGTTAACTTTTGAAATTTTCAAAGTGCGGGGAAGAGGGACCCACTAGCTATGTGGCGGATTTTTATGAATCAACGAAGGTTTAAGTGGTATTTGTTACAAATTTTATATGGTATATCAATGTATTGTGACGATTATGCAATGGGGGCGGAACTACTGAGGTGGGGCTGACTTACCGCATTGCAAACGAAATAAAATAGATTGTGGGTGCTCACAAGGTAATTCAAAACATATGCGATGCGATATCACAAATCGGCAATCATAGAATTTAAGTTTTGTTGCGATGAAAAACATGTAACATCTACGAAATGCGATGAGGGCCCCACTTTAATTTTGATCAGGGAATTAAGGAAGCGAAGTAAGTGAAAAGTGATAAAAGGTAACGGTAGAAAAGGTAAAAGCAGAAAGGTGAGAAAAGGGTAATTTTAATGATTTTTAATGGAAAATGATATGAAAAATGAAGTGTGGTGGGGAATGGGTCCTGCTCCATCGTGTATGGTGTTTATGAAAGGTTTGTAGGAGACGACAATGTAAATGATTTTTGGTTTTGGCCTATGGGAAATTTGATTTGAAACATAAGGGGCTAGAGGCCAAATAGAATGATGGAGAGGGAAGATTTGAATATGAGTCAAAAATCAGTGCTAATAGTGGCTCTAATTAGGGATGATATGTCGCATGCGGGCTATCAAGAACCGTAGTTCCAGTGCCTTGTCTCTCCAACCAGCGATCTTGCTTATTAACTCAAAAAACCAGCATGCCTAGCCATTGGGTATAATTGGAGTCAAAAGCATCATTTCAATTTTGTAACTTATTTCTCCAAACTGAAGCTAGATTCAAACAGAAAATTAAAATCTATATTTCTGAAAAATTACTCAAAACAACAAGCTTATTCATTCCTCGACGTCTAATATTATTTGAATGGAAATATTCATGCAATATGAAATTTTTCATACGACCATTCAAATAGCTAAAAAAACCTCATATGGATTCTAAATCTTAAGAGTAAAATTGAAAGAATCCATATAATAACATAATGCAGCTCATGATGAGAATAATCTAAACACGGGATACTCATAAAGAATTGAATGTCTGCACTATAAGAATATTCCAAATCATCAGCTACTGAATGAGAAAAAACATTAAATTCTACCTTGGCAATGATGTCCCTTTCATAATTCCGAAAGGTGTAGCTATTTATCCAAAACTTCCACTGAAAATATGATCTGTGCATCCCCGTGAAGTCGCCACTAGATCCAAAACAATGGAGTCGCCAGGTGAAAAAACTATAGTATTATTCAGGTCAATAATTCTTGTTCACCATCGAGAACTGATCTTTTGCAAAAACAAAAGACTCGGGAGAATAATTCGTTTCAAGGCCTTCGTCTCCCAACATATGCACCAAAAGATGTTGGCGCTGGAATCAGCACTTGGACTGCAGCAAGCGCTTGACCAGACACATCTTAATCTCAAAGGCTATTTCTTATGATTTGATTGGGTTTTTTCGAAATTGGTTGGATCTCAAGCACTCTGAGAGGAATGTTGAACATATAAAAAATCTTTGACACATATGAGGGAACTAGTGTATGATGTAGTAGAAAAATTGATTTTGTAGCCTGATGGTTAGAAGAATGGAAGAAAGAGAGTGGGTCTGTAGGATAGAAATCCACTGCTTGGAGGAAAATGACACAAATTCCAAATCTGAAATGTATAGTGAGAGAATGCTTTTAAAAGACTTACAAGAAATTCACTTTACATTTAAAGAATCCCATTAAAAGGAATGCTTATGACTAACATGACCTCATGAATCAAGAATGCTTGGTGAATCAAGACTGACAAAAACAGATTAGCATGCATGCTAGATCAAAAGACTTACAAAAACATGAAACAAGGTTTAATTCCACCTCAAGGAATGTTTATGAATACTCTTCAATTTATACTAAATCAGGAAATCTTGGAAAAATACTTACAAAAATGGACCCATATGACTTGGAGGTTCACAAGAATACATAATATAGAAATTTTTATAATAAATCTGGAAAGATAGATGAAGTATGTAAAAATAGAAGGGAAAACAATACACACACCATATGATTTTTTGAATCCACAAGGGTGTAACTAGAATATATTATGAGTTCAACAATACACAGCTTCAGGAATAGCATGAGGATCAACAACAAAGCCAGGGCACTAGGCCTTGTGCCACCAACCATCTCTCCTTTATTACATAAAACTCAACCCTTAAATAAAGTTGCACAAAACAAACTCCTGCTAAATTTTAGGAGTGAAATTAAATAAAACAAATAGTAAACAAATCAAAATGTTACATGAATTTAGAATTTTTGAATGGTTCGAGGCTTGAAAATATGATGCATGAAACTATTTGACTGCCACATAAGCTTCTTTCTACCACATGCCCTAACTATCTTCAACTGCTGCAAGAAAGGTGGAACTGTAAAACCTACCACTTTAATCAATCCTAATAGAACTCTAATGGAATTAATCATATTGACAAACTATCTTTGAGCTTTTAAGAAGATATTGTTATTTTTTGATAGGTGTCGAATATTTAAATTTTTTTCTGTCGGATTTTCTGTAAACCTGTGACTGTTTCTTCTACATCAGTTATTGCTGCCATATCATTACAGTTCCGTAGAAACGCATTTTTCCCAACCTGACCTGTGGAGTCTATTTCCTTATCATTGCGACATTCAGCATTACTATGCTCTTTCCTTTTTGTCGGGTCTTATTCTACTCGAGTCATTATGTCGTGTTTAGAATTTTCTTCATAAAAAGCGTAAAAGACCTTATACACCCGGATGTGAAGTCTTTTAAACTTCATCTCTGAAGTGGCATCGCATCTGTGCACTTCGCAACCTTTATAGTTTAGTCTATAAAAAATACAACCGACAATGTGATGCGAAAGGGAGGCGACGTGGATGGTAGGTGACGTAGAGGGTCGGTGGGATCGGACCGCAATACATATCATAATTCGTAGCGTTTAATTATAAGCATGGAATATGTAAACTTTAAAAACTGCGAAGTGCGATGCGCAGGGGAGATGATGTGGCAGGGGAGAAGTCGGACAGGACCGCATCGCAGATCGTAGCTTTTAGCTTTTAGTTATAAGCTGCGGGGGTTAAATTTTACAATTTTAAAAGCATGGGGAAGAGGGACTCACTAGCTATTTGGCAGAGTTTTATGAATCAGCGAAGGTTTAAGTGGTGAGTGTTGCAAATTTTATATGGTATATCAATGTATTGTGATGACTGTGTAATGAGGGAAGAATTGCTGAGGTGGGGCCAACTTACCACATCGCAAACTAAATAAAATAGATTGTGGGCACTCACAAGGTAAGTCAAAACATATGCGATGTGATATCGCAAATTGGCAGTCACAGAATTTAAGTTTTGTTGCGATGTAAAACATGTAACATCTACGAAATTATATGAGGGCCCCACTTTAATTGTGATCGGGGAATTAAGGAAATGGAGTAAGTGAAAAGTGATAAAATATAAGGGTAGAAAAGGTAAAAGCAGAAAGGCGGAAAAAGGGAAAGTTTAATGATTTTTAATGGAAAATGATATGAAAAAGGAAGTGTGGTGGGGAATGGCTCCCACTCCATCGTGTATGGTATTTCTGAAAGGTTTGTAGGATACACTAATCATTGGTTATGGTCATTGAATTTTAAATAATTAATCATTTTTTAAGCTCCTAAAATCCCTCCAAATTTCACTTGTTTAATACCCTATCAACCTAAGCATTTATATAAATTGTGATCCTCATATCCTCCTCATGTAAGGATTTCGCTACTTATAACAGCTCATCATGGAATTTTCGCTACAATTTTTTTCTGTGAAGCTACAGATATTGAAACTAAAAAATCATTTGGGTGAAATCCTGCTAAAGCTCGTTTCTGAATTTCAGATATTGGTTCTCTATATTTTAGGAGATATGAGATGAGGAATCTAGGAATACAAAGAAATTTTATGAGGTACATTGGTTTCTTTATGATTTTTTTTAGCTAACATAGTATGCCTTGGAGGAAGAGATCAAGATGAATAACAAGATGGTAAAATAAATATATTCTCTCTATGAATCAGATGAGCAGCATGGCATTGGGAACTCTTCTAACTTAGAAGACACATTGAGGAGTTTGAAGGAATAAATAAGGAGTTTCAAAGCACATAATGATAGAATCATGCAGGAACAGGAAAAACAAGTAGAAATCAATGCAGTAATTCTTCAAATTTTGTCAGAATTGTAGTGACAGGGACCACTCTAGATCATCTATGGATAGGATTATGGTACTAATGGGCCAAATGGAATTAGGTCTCATGGTGGTCACAAGTGAGATAGAGATGACACGATCAGAGGCGGTATATTCTTGGATACGTTGGATAGGAGAGGTGATGGACACATGTATTGTTCTAGTTCTAGTGATAACAAGCATTATGATCATCATCATTATCACCCTTATAGGAGGAGTGACATGGGATACTTCCCGGATGATTTTAAGAAATATAAGCCACCTACATTCGATGGAGATTTGAATAAGTTGGAATATTCATAGGCTTGGTTACTTAGGATGAAGAAAAAATTTGAGTTACATAATTACATAGAGAATATGAAGGTTAGAGTAGTTATCTTCAGCCTGAAAGGTAAAGTAGATATATGATGGGAAGATGTGAAGCAAGTCAGAGAAATCAGGACATTGGAGTTGATTTGGTATGAATTCAAAAGACTCTTCAAAAATAAGTACTTGTCAGAAAGGTACTATGATAGCAAAGCCAAGGAATTGTATGAGCTTAAGATGGGGTCGATGATAGATGAAGAGTATATGAGTTCATAGGTTTATGAGTGGAATTCCATTAGCATTTAGAGATCAAATTGAGTATGATGAGCCTCATTCACTTGAGGAAGTTATTGGGAAACTAAAGTATTTCTATGAATAGTCAAAACATAAGACAAAATCTCAACAAGGATGGAAATGGAAAGATAAAGGTAAAGGTAAATGGAAGTCGAAATGAACAAGGCCTCAGAATGAAAAAGATAAATAAAATGTCGCACCGTACAAGAAGATCAATGTAGATAGACAGGGACATGGGTCACAACCTAGAGGGAAACATAATATAGGTGATGGTACCAGACGGTTCGAATGTTGGATAGGTGGTAAGGAGCATCTCAAGAGATATTTTTAGCAGTATAATGATGGTAGACCTCATATATATAGTGCACAGGAGGCACAAACTATTGGAGATGTTTGGAAGAGAATTCCTCCTATATATGCAACACTAGATAATAGTCAGACATAGCATCAGGAATCTATGATTGAGATGGATGGTAAGCTTTATGATCAAGTTGTTTCTATTTTGATTGATCCCCTATCAAATTATAGTTATGTTAACCCTGAATTGGTGGATAAGTGTGGTTTGAATAAATAATTGCATGCAAATTCTTGGTTAGTGCAGTTGGATACAGGTACAAATAAGCAAGTTCATCACTGAGTAAAAAAATTTTCATTTGAGTTAAATGGTATACCTACATTAGCACATCTGAATGTATTACCGTTGGGGTCATATAGTATGCTTTTGGGTATGGACTGGTTATATATTCATAGCACCAAAGTGGACTATTATGAAAAATCTATTGAGTTCTTGGATGACAATGGAGTACATATAATCTTATAGGGTAAGAAGAAAGCAACATCAGTTACGATGGTGACAACTATCACAAGAAAAGAGAAATCACATAAAAGGGTGTGTGTTTTTTGCAGTGCACATTTATAGTGATAAAGGTGAGGAGGATGAGGATGCAAAGATATTGATTAGGTACTCGATCTTACAATAGTTTCAGTATGTGTTTCTAGCAGAGATCTCAAATTTTTTGCCTCATAAAGAAGTAGACTTCTCCATTGAGTTGGTACCAGGGGCAGCACCAGCATTAAAGTCACCATATAGGATGAGCACTCTAGAGTTAGTAGGGCTAAAGTTACATATGAAGGAAATGCTTGAAAAAGGATACATTAGGCCAAGTGTATCACCGTGGGGTGCACCGGTCTTGTTTGTGAAGAAGAAGGATGGTACTCTCAGGTTATGCATCGATTACAAGAAATTGAAAAAAGTGACCATTAAGAACATGTATATGTTGTTGAGGAATATTGACTTATTTAATCAGTTGAAGGGAGAAGCAGTGTTCTCAAAGATTGATCTTAGATCAAGATACCATCAGGTACGCATCAAGGAAGAGGATATTTACAAGACAACTTTCCGGACCAGGTATGGGAATTATGAGTTTGTTGTAGTTCCATTTGGTTTGAATAATGCTCCAACTACCTTTATGCACTTGATGAATAGTGTGTTGCATCCTTATCTTGACAAGTTTGTTATTGTATTCATTGATGACATCTTGATATATTATAAGAATGAGGAAGATCATGCCAAGAATTCAGCATTAACGTTGATATTGTTGAGAGAGAAACTATATGCTAATATTAGTAAACTCATTTTATTTCAAATAGAGGTATATTACTTGGGGCATGTGGTCTCTAGGGATGGAATAGAAGTGGATCCAAAGAAGATAAGAGATATCATGGAGTGGGAAACTCCTAGAAATGTGTATGAGGTAAGATCATTCATGGGGCTTGCAGGTTACTATAGTAGTTTCATCACGAACTTCTCTCGCATTGCATATCCTATCATGTCATCGTAGTGAAAAAGATAAGAAATTGGAATGGACAGAGGAATGTGCAACCAGATTTGAGTAGTTAAAGTAGTTGTTGACAAATTCGCTAGTGTTAAATATTGTAGATTTAGACAAAGAATTTGTAGTGTGTATAAATTCTTGTAAGAGAGGGCTTGGTGGAGTCCTTATGCAGAAGGGACAGGTAGTATGCTATGAGTCACAGAAACTGAATTATAACAAGTAGAACTATCTAACACACGATCTTGAGTTAGCTGTGGTCATTCATGCACTGAAGATGTGGAGGCACTATATTCTTGGCAGCAGGTTTGTATTGGTGAGTGATCATAGTGGGTTGAGATATTTTTTTGACTAATTGAATTTGAATGCCAGGAAAGCTAAATGGTTGGCCACGATTAGTGAGTTTGACTTTGAGATCATGTACATAAAGGGAAAATATAACAGGGTTGCATATGCTCTTAGAAAGTGGATATGATTAAATCACATTGCAACTATGAGATCTTATGGGACAGACTTGCAAGATTGGATTTTATAGGTTGGTCAGCAGGATGATGGGTATAGGGAGCTTATACATAGGTTACAACAAAGTAAAAGTACAAGTACAGGTAGTAGTACATGTACAGACATACGAAGTGGTATAGGTGAACAGGATGTGGACTATCATCTCTTAACATATGGCTTGATCAGATTTAGGGGAAAAATATATGTGCCAAATAGTAGTGAGCTCAAGAATATTATCTTGAGGAAATTTCATGCAAAACCTTATTAAGGTCACCCAAGATACCAGAATACATTGACAACAGTGAAGAAAATTTACCGTTGGTCAAGTATGAAGAAGGTTGTGGCAGAGTTTGCGTCTATATGCTTGGACAGTTAGAAGGTAAAGGTAGAGTGTAAAAATCCAGGTGGATTGCTACAACCCATTACGATTACAAAGTGGAAATGGGAGGTAATTTCCATGGATTTCATTATAGGTTTTCTGAGGACATCTAGACAACATGATTCCATAATGGTTGTGGTGGACATGTTGACTAAGGCAACACACTTCATTCTAATGAAGAATACACATACAACTAGTGATGTGGAATAGGTGTTCATTAGAGATGTGGTCAAATTTCATGGTCTTACAAAGAATATTATGTCAGAAAAAGATGAAAATTTTACTTCCAATCTTTAGAAGGATTTGTTTGCAGGTTTAGGTATATATTTGGTCTTCAATACAACTTATCATCTGCAAACAAAGAGGGTCAACAGGATATTGGAGGACATGTTAAGGATGTATGGTATTCATCACCAGAGGATATGGGAGGAGTGAATTATGTTGGTTGAGTTCGCTTACAACAATGGTTACCAGGAATCACTGAGGATGAGTCTGTTTGAGGCATTTTATGGGCGGAGTTGTAATACTCCCATCAGTTGGAGTGATTTGGTGAATAGGGTGTTGATTGGACCAGGAATGTTAGCATAAATGAAATAGGAAATTTAGGTAATAAATAAGAATCTAAAGGAAACAAAGGATAGAAAAAATAAAACTTAAAACTTAAAAAAAAATTAAAAATTAAAAATTAAAAATAAATAAATAAAATAAAATATAAAAAAAACCAATGCAAATTAGAATAGGTTTTTAAAGGAGTTTCTGGTTGGGAAACAGGTGTACTTGCGCATTAAGCCAAATAAGAGCTCCTTGCAAATTGGATTATGTGCCAAGATGGTACCTCGGTTTTGTGGGCCTTTCAGGATTCTTAAAAGGATTGGGCCAGTAGCCTATCGACTTGCACTACCTATGGTAGTGAAATTACATGATGTTTTCCATGCATCATTGCTTAAAAAGTATGTTAAAGATGTTGATCATGTGATTGAATGGTTTGTATTGCAAGAAGAACTAGAAGGATAATTCCAGCCTAAACCACAGTGTATGTTGCAGAGAAAGATGCTCATGCTCCGGAACCGAGAAATAGAGTAGGTTAAAGTGCATTGGAAGCACTTTAGGCCTGATGAAGCTACATGGGAAATGGCAGATCAAATGTGGGTTATTTATCCTTCTCTATTCATTGATTGAGTGAATGTTTTTGGTATATGTTTTTATGTGATGTTTTCTGTATATGTAAATAGGTATATGGATGTAAATGCCGCCATGAGTTGTGTTATAAAGCTCCGGTAAGCGATATGGTGTCATGTCATTTTGGTTGTCATGTTGTTGTGTTGTCATCTTGGGTTGATTCTCAATAGGTTGATCATTGTAAATACTCCAACGAGCTAAGTTATAAATCTCCATGGGAAGTATGTTTTAATTTCCACAGTATTATTGGTTTTAGGTGTCATTGAACAATGAGGATGGTGTTCACCCAAGGGGGAGGGTTCTATAACAACCCTGGTGAAAATTCCATGTAATAAATTTAATAAAGGAAAAATAATAACCATGGTTATGGGCCACTTATTCCAAGATCAATGTTGGGCAAAAAAATCCTAGTATGGGTGTTCATTTTGGTTATTATTGCTAAGGAAATTGGAAAAGGCTTTGGAAAGGAAAAACGAAAAATTTGGCAATTTGTTTATGAAAATAATGGAAAATAGGAGAAAAGGAAGGTGAAAGGTCACAGTTTGCATGTCAGGAGGAAAATGAGGGAAAAATAATGGAAAATAAGAAAATAGAGGCCACATTAATAAAAAATCTTTCAAGGATTAGCTCATGGCTTTTTGTCAGTTCAGTTTTGAAGCTCTCTCTTTATTCTCTCTCTCTCACACAATCTTGGACATTTAGATTTTTCTTGGAGCATTTCAGCTTTGGATCAAGAAAGGAAAATAAGGCAAAGAGGAAGCAAAGATCATGCAAGGAAGAGCAAGATCAAGAAGCTACAAGGGGTTTACTTATAGGTATCAATTTGCATGTGTGATTTCCTTGCTAGATTTGGCATGCATGGTTATGCATGTGTGTTCTTAGTTCTCTTGTTTTCATTGGCATGGGTATTTCTAGGTGTGACATTGTTCTTCATATTTGCCTTTAAATTTCCAGAAAATCATGGTGTGATAGGGTTCTCATTTTTTCGTTGAGCTGGATTTCCAGATTGACTCGAAGTTGAGTGGGGTGGTCTCAGGATTATTCGCAAGGAAACAAAAACCTAGGATGGGATACATGGTAAAGAATAGATGTGGAAACCTTGATTGAGCCTAGAAATCCCTGTTGGAAATTGGGTTCAACGCTCCCCGTGTGTTTCGCAACATGGACTAACCGCCTCTCGTGGATCCTAACTCTGGCAATTGTAGCCGAGACTAATGCCTGCGAGTTTTGGTCTAATGACAATAGTGATTCCAAAAAGTGGTATTAGAGGGACAGGTCTCAAGTTCGAAACTCACTCGGCTCACGTTGGGGGCGAGATTATTGGACATTGGGTTCAATGCTCCCCGTCTATTTCGCGACATGGACTAACCGTCTCTCATGGATCCTAACTCTGGCGATTGTAGTGGATACTAATGCCTACGGGTTTTGGTCTAATGGAAATCATGATTCCAACAATCCCTTGACTAGTGAATGGAGGGATACATGGTAAATCTCAGTGGTGATTACCCTCGATTGGGCCTAGTAATGCTGGGTTGCGATACACGGTAAAGCACAGAGGTTGGATACCTCGTAGTCCTAGGAATCCCTTGACTGGTAATGGAGGGATACATGATAAATCCAAGAGGTTGAGACGAAAAAATTCCTCACAATTTAGGTGGAGATATTTAGAGGCATCCATGCTTGTTTATGGCCTAGTGATCTAATGAGGATTATGGTAAAGCATGGTTTTATTGATGAGGGTGAGGTGGTTTAGCCTCAGGAAGCCCAGGTTAATTCTTTTGGTCTTGAGCCCCACATTCATGCTTGGAGTATGGCACGAGGGTGATTGGTGTTGATCAATGGTTGTCATTGATGTCAAACCAAGCAGCACCAGGGGCTACCCCGATCTTGCATAGGAATTTTGACTTGGAAAATTACTCTATTCCAAGTAAAGGATATTTTGGATGGTTTCTACTTGTCAACATGTTTCCATTGATATATAGCATGCCATGTAATTCTTCACAGTTTGAGAGATATTCATGTTTAAAGTTCATAACCCTGGTTAGTGGGCTAAAACCCCATGGGTTTGTGGCATGACACTAATCATTGGCTGTGGTCATTGAATTTTCAATAATTAATAATTTTTTAAGCTCCTAAAATCACTCCAACTTTCACTTGTTTAATACCCTATCAACCTAAGAATTTATATAAATTGTGACCCTCATATCCTCCTCATGTAAGGATTTCGCTACTTATAACAACTCATCGTGGAATTTTCACTATATTTTTTTTTCTGCAAAGCTTCAAATGTTGAAACTAAAAAATCATTTGGGCAAAATCGCGATGAAGCTCGTGTCCGAATTTCAGATATTGGTTCTCTATATTTTCGGAGATATGAACTGAGGAATTTAGGAATACAAAGACATTTTCTCCTCACTCACATGTGGTTGTCTCCTTTTAAATGTGAAAAATAGAACCATGTTATTTCAGAGAAGGCTGAATATAAGACACCTGGAAGCATCCATTGCAACTAAATAACCCCTCCACTTCATCTATTTAATGTCACTATCATGATTCAAAACAAAAAGTAGCCCATTTTCATCACATGCTGATATTTCAAAATAATTTCTACCTTCATAGAAAAGGTAGCTAATACCCAAAATGTTTCTCCAACTCAGGCATGTTCTTCATTCATCAAAGGTCCAGAATAGAAGAAAATATTCTAATGGTGTAACGTTCCAAATCTGGAACTTAGCACTGCATAAGATGTATAATGGTCCTGTTATGATAAATAAGCTTAAAATATACATAATAAATACATAGAAATCATTTTTAGCTATATAAATTAATTTTACTTTGTTGCATGATCCGGAAAGTGGGGAAAGGGGTATTTTATGCCCTAAGAAGGTTATTTTCAGAAATGAGCATAAAAATAAGTAGGGGAGATGGTTGGATATGATATCTTAGGTCATGACGGACCTATGCTCCGAATTAAAGCTCAAAATAATACTCCTAGATATGTTAAACAACTCCTCCTTTCCCGACTAGGCTAGAAAACATTGATTTCCCATGACTTTGCTAAACATAAATTTCTGAATACTGTGAGAGAGTAATTTTCATGAGGGCTTCTATAGAAAATGATAAAATAATACTGATATGCAACTTATATTGATCAAATAATAAAGAAAATGAGGTTTACACTCTTATACAACAAAAACAAGACACCCAGCAAAGGATCCCGACAAAATGCATGAATAACAAGCAGCACTGTAGAAATAACGTATTTACTACATCTCTATATTATACATGGATAAATATGAAATGAGATAAAATAATAATACAAATAAATGGCCCTAGGCCTTCTTAATGGAACTCCCAGAGGGAAATTAACAACTCCTCCTCAAAGACTAGCACACAAAGGCAATGTTTAACCCAGCAACAATGCTTCTGCAGAAAAGGACGCAGTTTCTGAAGTAAACTGCACTATGTCTGAATGTGGATGAATGGCCCCAAGCCAAATACTGATACGAAGCTCAAATCACTCCCCTTTGATCCCTTAAGAAATTTTATCTAAAGAGAGGATGGAATTCCCGCATAGGAATTCCTTGAACTAAGTAGTGCAACAACTCCGGCTAAACAGCTAAAGCATGCAAATGGTCTCAAGACCAAAATAGATGAATACATGAATGAATATCCTTTGATTCTATGCCTTCCTTTTATCTTTGGTGAGCCTTCTCACCCTGGACCTCACACAAAGTTTAGGTGACTTCTTCATGAAGCTTCCTCTTTCAAAACTACGTTGCACTAGTTAGCTTCCCTACTCTTGTGACAGTGTTGTTGACTTGGTCAACTGGAGCCAATCCACCTGCAATGCCTCTGTTCACACCAAGGGATCTTCAATCTGGTTCTCATATGTGTTTCTAGGCTGATCCTTGTTCACATTGAGCTAGTTTACTTGAGTATTTCTTCCTCCTCAAGAATGGTTGTTGAATTAGTCAAACTTGACTATGTCTCCATCTAAAATGTCCTTGTTCACACTTGGAAGTGTAAAACTAGCTCCTAAGGTGATCTCTTACCTTACTAAGGTGGAATTTATTCATATTTTATTTTTCATGGGCCTCCTTTCCCATTTATTCCTCTCCTAGGTGAAAGTAGCAAAATCTAATATTCCAATTTGCTTATGTGCAAATTTTGGAATATTACAGTCCTCCCCTCCCAAATGTTGCTTGTCCTCAAGAAAATGCAAGGATAGGACTGAAAAGCACCCTCTTCTCCCCTACAACAACCTCATAAGATAAAATCCTCTAAGGATCAAGGTGCTACATCATCAATACATCTCCAAGTTGCCCCTCCAAAGTGTGCAAGCCATCTTTTGGGAAGCATCCCAAATAGCTAACGCTATGTGACAATGAAACATCCATGGAAGCAACAATGGGATATTTGTAGGTCCTCTTGAAGCGTGAGGGCTGATATAGATTGGGATTCATCATCCCCATTTGAATCCCTCCTCCCCAAGCTATCAACCAAACAAAATGAGTCACCCTCCAAAATGGTAACTCATGCAAGTCATCCTCCACCTGAAGCTCTGGAAAAGTAGGTGGGCTAAAATTTTGGACATGGTAGACATAGTAGTCTACCCCATGTTGCTTTCCTCTCCACTTAAGACAAGTGCAAAGGATTTGATGATCTTGGGCTGCCATCATCTTGCCCTCAAATGGAAAGAAGGAAGCTAGACCTCCAAAGGTCCCTCTCCCAGCGTTGTGCATCAAGATGGCCCAAACTATCTCATACATGATGGATAAGAAACCATCATCATATGGCACTCCATCTATCTCATGGTCCTCCTCATAAGAGAGAAATATTTTTCTATAGAAGCCATGTCTCTTCCCATGCTCCCCTTAGATCATGTAATGCAAAAAGTGTGGGGATGCTCCTCCCCTAAGAACACACCCACTCCATGTGTTCCTCCTCCAATCATGCTCCTCATATAGGCAAGAATAACATCAACACATAGGATCATGATCAGCATCATAATAATAGGAATGTTGAAGGTTCCATGTAATTTTGAAGTGTACCAACAGTCTCCCAAGTGGTCACAGTGCAGTCTTCCCCACTGCAACTTCAAAAAATGGTATGGCAAGTTGTCTCTTGAAAAATGGCTTGCTGTATAAGTCATCACACCCACTAGTAAATAGTAGATGGTTGAATATGTCAATTGAGCACATAAGAAGCAACCATATACTTGCCCCAGATCATATATTAGATGGTTTTCTCCATCATAATAGTTGGCCAAAGATGGACCATGGAGCCCAAGGAAAAACTTGCCCCTTTGTAGAGAAATGCACTGCAAGGACATGGTAAGAGTATACAAATATAGTGATGAACAATCAATAAGTGCAACAACAAATTTCTTACCATGTGATGGAAGCAAGATGGTGACAAGATCCATAGATGAATCCTCCATAGTGGTATGGCATATCAATCTAAAGAGGAGTGAATCACATGCCCCATGAAAACCCTCCTTCTTATGCTTGGACATCCAAGTCAAGGAGAGCATACCACAACAACCAATGAGTCCATCCACCACTCTATCAATCTCACCTCCTCTATGCCCACCAAGTGCATCAAATATGAAGTGATCCTAGGAACACTACACCAATAAGCTCAAGCTCCCAAGTGATAGCATTGTTGGCCTATGCAAATAGGCTCCTGCCAACTCATAAATCCATCCTCTGACATGTTCAATGTCAAAGACTCCTCTCCTAATGTTGCCATCTCCTCTCATTGCAACATCATGTAAAATGTGAGAGCAACTCTTCCCTTGCTCTCTCTCAATCCTCCAAAGCAACAAATTTCTTCGCTGCCTCCTCATACCTCCATCATACAACTGATGCAGTGAAAAAAAAATGACCATACCATCATAATGCATCCACACTCCTTGCTGCCCCATGATGAAAGTATCCTGCCAATCTTCCGTTCTCTTCTCACCCCATGGAAAAGGACATGTCATAGGTTGACAAAACTCTCTCAAGAGTAGCCAACGCAACATTGCCTCTTGCTGCCCGGTGTCATAGACTTGCAAGTGGTTTATAAGCCTCTTTCCTCCCATACACATCCACTCAACTCCTTGTGGATTCTTCTCATCATTCTACATCTTGGTATTTCTCCAATGAGATCTACCATCCTCTACAAACAGTTTCTTTTCTTTGCCTCTCATGAAGGGCTGAAAGGCATCTCCTTGGATATCTCTTAGAGAAGATCTCATGTCTACAATCATCTTGAATCCATAAGGATCCAAATGTGAAGAAGGCAAAACCCTCTTACTGCTATCTCTTGACAGTGCTGTATAACTCCTCCTCCAGGGTGTTTTGGCTATTCTCATGTCTCAAATCCCGGATGAACATTTGATTTACTGCATGGGTTGTTTGGAGCAAGGTTCAATCCATCCTCCATGTTCATGATTCTCTCCAAATACCACATCTCAACCTCAAGGGTTGACGTAACGACTCAACGGGGTCTATGAGAGTGATGGTTCATTTCTCCTTGCACCATTCAAGCTTGCACGGCGCGGTGCAATCTTGTTGCTTTATCTCGGCTTAACATCATTTGATCCTGGGCCATATGAAAACAAATATTCCAACCCTTTCCATAAAATTTTCTAAAATTTTAAGACATGGAAAATTTATGCATACCTATGTGAGTCTTGGGACATCTTCTATGGTGCAAGAGGTCCTCTCTTCAATGTGATGGCTAATCCAAATGCTGATGTGAAGGAAATTTGCTCTCTCAAGGCTATGGCGGCGCTAGTACTTGCCTCACCATATTAGTGTGGGTCCTCTCTCCTCCAGTCTTACTCTGTCAAATTTTTGATCGGCTCTTGGTGGAGCTGAAAAATTCACCCTTGTGTGGTTTAAGTAGGCTTGCTGCCACCAAGCATTGGCTTCACCCTCCCGGTGCCTTCTTTGCAACCACATACCTCCCTCTCTTCCATGGGTAAGTATGAAGAATGCCTCAATATTTCTTGAACAATCTCTTACTGTAATTGAACCATCAAATTTATACATAGGAATGTTGCCTTTGATCTCTTCTTTCACTGCAAGGTCTTCTTTCTTCTCAGTTGAATAAAGCCGGGAAAATAAGTCTCTTTGAAAGCCCTAGGTTTGGCCCTTGTGCTACGAAAAATACCCATAAATTTCATGATATAAGTGGTCTCCTTTCTCTTCACTTCCTCTACAAGAATAGGAATTGCATCTTTTTACATGCCTCTTGAAACCTAGAGGTTTCACTGCAGCCTCTCTCCTCCTTGAAACCCTTTTGGGTTCAATGTGTTCTCTTCTTCTTTCTTCTTGGATCTGAAAATGTATGAGAGTAAGCTCATCCTCTACATAATTTTTATCTCTTATTTTCCTCTTTGGCCATAAAGTAGCTTGATATCACAAGCTATCTTCAGAATCATTAACTCACGATATCAACATGTCTTCCAAATGCGGAACTCGACATGCATAAGCTATATAACGGTCCTGTTATGATGAATAAGCTTAAAATATACATAATAAATACATAGACATAATTTTTAGCTACAAAAATGAGGTGTACTTCGTTTGAGTAGAAAAGTGGGGGAAAAGGGTATTTTATACCTAAAAAAGTTATTTTCGAAGTAGGCGTGAAATAAGTAGGGAGATGGCTGGATATGATAGCTTAGGTCATGAGGACCTATGATCAGGCCCAAAGCTCAAATAATACTCCTAGATATGTTAAACAACTCTATCCTTTCCCGACTAGGCTAGAAAACATTGATTTCCCCGCTGACTTTGCTACGTCAGAAATTTACGAATGCGCGAGAGCGTAATTTTCATGAGGGTTTCTGAAAAAAATTATAAAATATGACTGATATACCTTTAATTGATAAAATAATAAATAAAAAGGAGGTTTACACTCTTATCTGACAAAAACAAGACGTGAGATCCCGACAAAATGCATGAATAACAAGCGACCTTTAAAATAACACGGTTGGCCATCTCACAGCCTTTATACATGGCTGAATATGACATGAGATAACAAGAAATAATACAAATAAATGGCCTAGGCCTTCTTAATGGAACTTCCAGGAGGGAAATGAACAACTCCTCCTCAAAGACTAGCACACAAAGCTGATATTTAACCCGGAACAATGCTTCTGCAAAAAAGGATGCGATTTACAGAAGTAAACTGTGCTATGGCTGAATGCTGGATGAATGGAACCAAGAAAAATACTGACCTTGAAACTCAAATAACTCCCCTTTGATCCCTTAAGCAAGCTGATCTAAAGAGAGGATGGAATTCATGCATAGGAATTCCTTGCACTAGCAGTGCGGCAACTCGGAAGCTAAATAGGCCCGAAGCATGCAAATGGTTTCAAGACCAAATAGCTGAATACATGAATGAATATACTTTGATGCTATGCCTTCCTTTTTATCTTTTGGTGAGCCTTCTCACCACGGACCCCACACAAATTTGAGGTGACTTCTTCATGAAGCTTCCTCTTTCAAAACTACGAGCGCACTGATTCAGCTTCTTCCCTCCTCTTGTGTGATGTTGACTTGGTCAGCTGAACCAATCCACTGTGATGACTCTGTCACACCAGGGATATTCAATCGGATTTCTCATATGTGTGTCATCTCTGGCCTGATCCCTTGTTCACATTGAGCTAGTTTACTTGAGTATTTCTTCTGCTCCTCAAGAATGGTTGTTGACTTAGTAAACTTGACTGTATCTCTTATCTAAAATGTCCTTGTTCACACTTGGAGGTATGAAACTAGCTCCTAAGGTTATCTCTTCCCTTACTAAGGTGGAATTTATTCATATTTTATTGTTCATGGGCCTCCTTGCCTATTTATTCCTCTCTAGGTGAAAGTAGAAAAATCTCTAATATTCCAATTTTCTTATGTGCAATTTTGAATATTACAAATGGCCTTTGCTTTAGTTACCATTTTATCGAGACCTCTTTCTTGTGCTTGGCTCTTTGGTGATTTTTCTTCTTCCTTTCAATTTTGTCTTTGGGCTCTACTTCAATGTTGATAATTTCATATCTTAGTTTAGGATTGGCAATCAACTTGTTGTTCGACTGAGTTTGTTTTTTGGTCTAGTATGAGGTCTTTTGACATAGGGATCGGGGATGAATTTGGACTGTTTCCTCCATGTATAAATTTACTAGACTCTACCTCTCTCATCTTCTGACTACGTACTCGGGGTCTTCTTGTCTTCATATAGAATAGGAGTGTATCTCTTTTTTCTTCCTTTTCTTGATCGAAGAACAAATGGAGGAAACTAAATTAATAAGTAGGATCTTATTTTATGGTAGGCGAGTATCATTTTATATTTTCCTTTCTTGAAGAGAAAGAAAAACATGTGAGAGAAGACAGAATTTGTGAGATATGTGCCACTACTTGGCACCACTTGCACTTGATGAGATGACTTAGGAACATGGCTTGAACTTTTCATGCAGTTTGACTTCCAGTGAGAAAACGGGCTTAGGTGCAAGAAGACCAGGGTTGACTTCTGTGGTTCTTCTTCCATGAATAGTTTCTTCTTAGGTTGGCTTCGTGAGGAGGAGGAAAATTCAGGCAATTTTTTATTTTTCCTTTGACATAGGCTTCTTAGGAGACTTTGAATTTTTGTGTTGCAATTTCTTCTTGTATTCATTCATGAAGACCTTGGTTCGGGGTTCCCTAAGGTGATATTTGAGCATAAACTTCATCAACTGGTGATCTCTTTCTTGTTGATGTGGGGTGGGATTTTCAGCTTTTCTACTTGAGTTTCTAGTTAGCCTTTGGCTGAGATAGAAATGGATCAATTTGACATAAAATCGATGGTGTACAAAGTTAGATGGTGAACTATGTGAAATAAGAGCGTGTTGGTTTGCTCATGGATGTCTTTCTTCTTTAGTATCCTAACCTTCTTACGGAATAAATGCGCCAAACCCTTCCTCTCTTAGAAACCTATCCCAAGTAATTTTATTCTTTTGAAGATGATAGACAACTAAAATTTTAATCTTCCCTACTGTGATACAAATTGTGCGAGGTAGTTTGGAATTTTACGCCAACTCAAAAGGAAATTTCAAGCGAGAGATTTATCTGTAAAATAGGGTAGGTTTAGACGTTTATCTCCTTAGATGTGAGCAAGGAACCTTAGCGATAATGATAGACAGAGAAAATCTCACTCGCATGTGATGTATTTTTTAACTAAGGTAATAACATGCGCCACTGTTATGAAACAAGAGATGTGAACATTTGGATTCCATAGCATACTCGGCGAGGCTTAAGGTAAGAACTTCTTAAGGCATCGCTTTGATTTTAAACCAACGTTCATCGGTTACGAATGCAGGTTTCACAAGCTATGATATCCTCGTAAATTTTGAATATTTTGATGCCTAATTTAACCCTTTCACCATCGAAAGTCTGCGAGAAAGCTTGAGCTAGGCCACATTCTACCCGAAGGAAAATTTTTGCAAAAATTTGTACCAATCGGCTGATTTGAACTTTGATTTGGCCCTGGCATGCAGTCTTGTATTAGCCGGCTGCGACCTATTTTTCCATTTCCTCCTTTCATTTTTCTTGACTAAGCACTCACCGTCTGTTGCTGAACTACGGATTTTGTCATCCCATGAAGCCTTGATTTTGCTTTGAAAGGTGAGGCCCTTTATTGGAGGATTGGTCTTTTTTTACCCATAGCATGCATGAGGACTTGGGTTCGAGAGGTGATCAGCGACTCTCTTCTAATTTTTTATCGTTATGACGGAGTAATGACATGTTTTGAAATAATTCAAAACGAAAATGCCAAATTAAATACGATAAGCTTCACAATCCACCTTATCATTAAATGTCGAGACTCCTGCTTTACATTCTTTCTACTTGTCTTAGGTAGAAATAGACGCCGAGGTTGGCGGCCTAGGTAAATTCTAACCATTAATTAATGACAATCCCCTTGGATCGAATAATAATTAATCTTAATTGAAGACAATATTGTAGCATAGGGGTCTTCAAATGATATTCAAATATGAATGATGCTGCCTTTAAATGTTCTCTATTGCTCCTATATATTGAATGAACAAATTATCTTTTACATAAGTTGAGATAACCAAAATCTTAGTGAAATAGTTGCGCTTTCACTTGTGTGAAATATATAACTTCAAATTCAAAGAGTGAAGCTTTGCCCTTTATTATAGCAACTTTATTGCCAAATAACGGTAACCTTTGGCACTATCATAAGTTAAAATAGTGATTTTAACTTATTTTGCAGCCTCTAAAACGTAAATGAAACCTATTTACTTAAAAATACCTTGATGTTGGGTCGCTTTTTCACATTTTTGGAAATGACTCAAACTTGGACATAGAATAGGACATTAAAAAAAATTGGAAAATGGTGAGACCAATGGCGATTACCATTAAAATTTTCGGTGCTAAGAGTGGCTCTATTGGGTTGAAGTCCTCCACAGTGAGGCTTCGAGAATAGATGAACTCATTGCCTCAAAAAATCTGAAATACGAGAAGACTTATTGAAAATAAATTAGGATTGACCATTGACATATTGGACTCAGGGCCGACCATATATACGAGACCTGAAATGCACAATTGGGCATGAGATTTATTGACACATCACACTAGATATTTACAATGGAGTGACTCATTACAGATTACTAAATAAATAAATTCTTAAGAAAATGACACATTTGAATGGGCCTCCAGTTAGCTAATCATCAGGATGTTTTGAGCAAGAAAGTATTTTCTCAAAACTGACAATTATAAATGGCTAAACAAAAAATTTCAAACTTACCTTCTTTCCATGGTCTTCTCTTCTAACATCCCAACACAACACCAAATCATTCTCCTAAAGCAATTCTTGATTTTTTCTTTTATCAAAAACAAATTTGACTTCAGCACGATACTTCTTTCTTTTTCCGGCAATGATTCTGCGATTTGGTATGCCTCTATCAGCTTTCTCCTTTTAGATGGACACCGTATATTGTATTGTGGGAACTTCATCACAAGAAGATAGTGCAAACGCATTAAATCTCGATGTAACAAGCTAAAATGAAGACATTCCAATTGATTTTTTACCACTTACTCTATCGACCCATGAGCATGTATCGTGAGTGTCCCAATTTCTATTATTTTCAAGCATCATTTTCTTGTTGTCCTCACAAAAATTTTATTAGATGAATCGGCCCAATCCCTTACCTTACAGGGGTGATAAGGCATGGAATGAGTCAATTCAATCCTATATTGGTTACAAAAGTTGGCATATGATTCAAAGTTAGATTTGCATTATCGTTGCTAATTTCCGTGGACAACCAAATCTTGACATAATGTTTTTCTAGAGAAATTTGATAATTACTAGTATTAGTAGCATTCATGGTTGAATGGGATTTTGATCCAATTGATCGAAATAATCGTAGTTGTAAATCCATCTATGATGTCCTAATGAAGGTGGATGAATTTCTGCCAAGTGAAGTCTAGCCCCCACTATTTGGAAAGGAATGTCTGTGAAATAGGAATGAGAGAAATTAATGATAACAATTTTTGTTACGAAAAATTTAAGCGTCGTGTAGCTCTTGACTTTGGCAAAAAAATCGGAGAGAAAAGGAGATTGACAATAATAGCAGGCTCTTGGAATTTTGTTGTGATGTCTCAGCCTAATTCCCTCCACCTCCCTGTGTATCTCTGTCGAAATCTCTTAGGATTACTGCTTCATCTACACATCTGCTGGGGACTCCAGCAGATCCTTCAGAGTAAAGATGGTCTTCCAAAATACAATACTTCACCCAACTCTCAATTTAAAATCTCCTTTATAATTCTCTGCATTTTAGGTGAGACAGGTGGAAATTTTAAAAGTAAACTATATCCTTGTACCAATGCGAATTAATATTTCGGGATAATTAGCAATACCTTTCTCCATCTTCTCCTTCAATTTGCCTCTGACCATATTTAAATCTTTGCGATTTATATTCAGCCATCAAGAGAGCCAAACACGACCTTTTGTACTAATTTAGTTGGTTTAGAACTTCAACATCAAATTCCATAATTTTGGTCGACCATCATCCCCTTCTTCCATCTCTGTGTGTCTATTTAAACACTTACATCTTCCTTGGTAGTATCAAGTACAAAAGAAATTATTTTTTAATGCGACACATAAACTCAAAAATACTTCAAATCCTTAACCGATTCACATATGTATTTTTTGATCAAGTTGTACTTTAATTTAGCTCCCTTCAGCGCGACTGAAAAATGAAATAATTTATAAAACCCCTCCTTGTTCTTATGTAGTAAGAAAGCTGTAATTGTTTCTTACGAAGCATATGAAAAAATGGAAGAAATCCTTTTCAAAATGGGACTAATCAAAACTTGAGCTTCGGTGAGAGCGGTTAAGTGTGAAAAAGAATTCTTTACTTCATATTTCCACTTAGATTCTACATCTTTTTTAAAATAGAACATTTATATGTTTGATGACTTTATAAAGTTAGGAACAAACACCTCGGAAAATTGATTTTCCCTAAAAATGGCTATAAATTATTTTTTATTTGCTTGTGGTAATCTTCTAAATAGCTTATAATCTTCCCTGGATCAATACGAATGCCACTTTCCTTTGTGTAATGTAATAAATTTATTATTGAACTTAAAGCAAAAGATGACTTTTTTGGGTTTAAGGACAAACCAAACTTTACTGCATTTGTAAAAAACTTGTTTCAGAAATGTTTCAGTGGTCTTCATTAGTTTTGAATGGTGACGATGTCATCCCAAATAGATAACCACAAATCTTTCCTTTTCTCCCACAAAGGCAATATCCATTTCCCACATTTTGAAGAGTTGCACATTACTGAGACCAAATGGAATTTTTTTACGTAGTTACCCTAGGGTGTGGTAAATGTTGTCTTTCTTTATTATTTTTGTGTGAGAGATTTGATTATATTTTCAGCAAATAGTATTCCTTTTTTGGGGGAAATATCACAAGTCTATACTAGAGATGGGTACACGGGGAATTTACACCGGATATGTCATCTTCTAAAGAAAGGGTGAATAAAGGCTTTATAGCCCAACTGGACTCTTGTCTATAGATATGTGAAATTTCTAGTAGGAATGACTGCTTAAACTGGAAAACGAATTTCCCCGAGAAATGGAGAAGCCGGCGATTTGATCCCTGATGGGATCCTTTAAATATACGAATACCGGAGCTGAAATCTGAGAGTGGACTAAAAAAAAATCCTTCTAGGAGCTTGGGATAGGCCTCCTTCACTGTTACTTTAGAAAGAATACAGTGAAGAGGGGTACACAACAACACTTTTCTCAACAAAGAAATGACAGCGTGGTACCTAATGAGCCATGTCTGTGAAGATGAAATCTAATGCAGCAAAAATATATTTGCGGCCAGAAAATGTAGAAAAACTCTTGAGGAATCTCTTGCTTAAAGCAAGCCAAAGAATCTCAAGGAGACAATGTACATAAGAATGGAGAAAACCTTGCTCATATTTTTATTCCTACTAAGACTACATAGTCTATGGGAGAGTCTTACATCGATAAATACATAAACATGAATGATACAACATTGTGGCTCAAATAAGAAGGGGGATCAAGGCTTCAGCCCACGAAAATGAAATACAACAATCCTCTAAAAGGATTGGATGGAAACTAGACAAAATCAAATTTTATAAAATGTCGGAGTTGTACAATGGGTTGCTGCAACTCAATAAAGACTAGAAATGAAAGGAGCTTTTCGAATATGATGCCTTTTAAAATAACTCCTTTGTTCAATATTCTATAACGAGGATTGATCATTTCTTTGAAGATCTCTACCACAAAATGTTGCAACCCTGTTGCTGCAAATTCTCTCTATGTTGCGCGGTCGAGGAGAAGTTGCTCATATGACGATGGAAATGATTGACCTGGTACGAAGATGATGGATTGAAGTTCAAAAACTCCCTCCTTGATCTCCCAAAGGAATGGAGACTCACTCCTCTTGAAATACAATCTTGAGTAGTGGTGAGGAACCCTCCTGCTGTACCCGGCGACACAACTCAACCATGTGGAAAGCTTTGCATTGGAGCTGAATGGAATGCTTTAGCCTCAAGCCAAAATATGGGGAAAATGAAGAAAAATGTCTTCCGAGGTCTCAATGGAAGATATGGGATTTCTGCCCGAGAACACCCAGTGCTAGCGGCTCTTGCATCTTCAGCTAAAGCATGGGAGAATCACTCTTGTGGGAAGAAGACAAGAAAATGATAATCAAAATCATGAATGAGAATGGACTGCTTCATTATCCTTTTAAACAAGTGAAAAGGTGCTTTGACATGGGCCCCACACCTTAGGTTTTCCTCTCTAGAATTATCTTCTCCTCATACTGTTGCCTTTGGCCCACAAAGTGAACCTTATCTTGTCTATCTACGCGGTCAACTTGGCCTCTTCTAGAATTATCCATGAATTTGTCTTTCACATGGGGTGTGAAATATGAATTGTTATTGACCCCTTTTCATATTACAAGGTTTCCTTATTCATATTTTTAAAACATCAATGGTTTTTCCTACCCATTTATTGGTACTATCTTAAAGAAAAAACAAAAGTTTTTTAATGTTCCACAAAATTTTGGAATAATATAGTCACCTCCCCTCGTCTTGCTTGCCCTCCAAGAAACGCTTGTAGTAGAACTGTAGGATGTCCTCCTCCTCCAACTATAGCATCTGTATGATGAAGATACATGAAGAATGAGATGTTGTATCGGCCCATAGAGTCTCCATGCGCTCTCCAGTAATGTAAAAACTACCCAATGTGGCTATCATCGTGAACATGGAATGTACTCAAGAGGAAATAAGGTCTTTGTCACGGTATACTTGAGGAATGGTGTCAAAAATGAATTGGGAATAAAATTCCCCTCATGTGAATCCTGTCCCCAATCGATCATCCACAAGAATCTAGTCACCTCCGAGATAAGGCGGTTGTTTGAACATCTTCAACGCCCCCCTTAGAGGCTCAACAAAGAAGGTGGGCTAAAGAGAAAGCCTTAAGTGGCGGGGAATCATAGCCTACCCCATGATGTTCACCATGTACCTTTCCACGTGTCTGTGAAAATTTTAGAGTGAAGGATGCTCTTGGGTTGCGAAATGTTGCCCTCAGAGTGGCCAGATGGTGCCAGATCTCCCGAGGTCTTCCCTCCTCCATTGTTAATCAAGCCCATTGTGTCTATCCTGTCAGTGGGGAGATCAACAACACCATCATATGACTCCCCATCAATCCCATGGCTCACCTCGAGAAGGAATCAGACCTGTGAAATATGGTGGCCACATCATCTCTCATGCTCCTCTTAGAGCATGCCTATGAAAACAGGGATCTTCTCCCCCAACGGACACATCCATCCCATGCCCTTCCCCCAATCATGCTCCCAACAATAGTATGATCTATAGCTTGGCCCATGAGGAGCCAAATTAAAAATTAAGATGGTTTCCATATATAGAAAGTGAGTGGGACATGGATCCCTCTTATGCAATCAACGCGATTTGGGCACAAGCTGAAATAATAAAGATGTGGTTATTCAACCATAGGTTTCTTGCTACATTCTCCTCATGTGTTGGAGGAAATGAATGGTGTATGATACATGAGGAACATGCCCTCCAAAATAAAAATCTTCCCAAAGTCTGCATCAAGGAGATAGCCATCAAATATGCTCTTGGCCCCCGAGTAGACCAAGGAGCTTTTGACAAAAGGAATGCTCCTCCTTGGAGCATCATCCTGTATATACATGGTTAAAGAGATAACATGTAAATCATATAAATGAACAATATCACTTACCATTTTTTTCTTCTCATGCAAAGGGAGCAACTCATAGATGAATCTCTCCTCTTCCCCCCAAAGGAAAAGAAGTGAATGTGCCCACTCCTCCCAAGGAAGTGGTGTGCACTACGCTCCCCGTACCAATTGTACAAGTGGGAAGACTCTGTCCCTCCTTGCTTCCATAGCAATGTAGGTACTAAGTGAGTACAGGGTGATAGTGAGTGGAATTCTACACATCTTTGGTTACCAAACCCAGTCTTTGTAAGGATTATCTGAGCCTCACCTTCCATGCAGTGGTGATTGATGCCTCATTGTTTATAAGCATCTATCCTCTCTTCTAAACGTTGGCCTCCTTGGTGTGATGTCTCCTCAATGAGACATTCTCTTGTTTCAATATGACTGTCTACCTTGGATGAACAACCATCATGCTTCCAACGCATGCAGCTCAATCACGTTCCTAGGTGTAATGACCTCCGTGGATAGGGTAATTTTACTCCTCATCACATAATTTTGGTCTCTCCTCTATATTTTTCATAAATCTTCATGGTTTCCCACCTCATCTTCCATGGCACATAGATCATGAAGTGTGCCTTCATCTCACATGGATGAGATCCTAGGGACCTTCACTGTAAAGACAAGAATCCCTGTTTGGAGCAAAGCTCCTTCTTCTCATGAGTACTAGATGATCTCTATATTTGGCAGCATTGTTCCCTACGTCTGTCGTCGTTCAAACATCCCAA
Organism: Pinus albicaulis; assembly: GCA_034641835.2. Taxonomy (NCBI): domain Eukaryota; kingdom Viridiplantae; phylum Streptophyta; class Pinopsida; order Pinales; family Pinaceae; genus Pinus; species Pinus albicaulis. The sequence goes on along the minus strand of JAXQQM020063820.1, from coordinate 6,643 downwards.
TCTATCCTGTGCTGAAAAGAAGCTCTCTGGTTTGTTGCTCGGGTATGGATGAGTTGGCCTCCAAAGAAACAGTGAGTTTTCAGCCCTCTGATTGTTTCTTGAGGTGAGTTCTGCATTTCTAGCTGAGGAGTTTTGTTGATACCTTGGTTTAACTTCATCTCATAAGTTTCAAGAATGTTACGTATTGTACCCAGTAAGACATGAGAACGAAAAAGACAAATCAAGGTAACAACTAAACCACACTCGACCTTGTAGCTAGCCCTACACGGGACAAGAGAAGAGAACTATCTCTACGTTAGAATAGATATTCAATAAAATGGTAATGAACTGATTTTAGGCTAGATATATAAATGGGAAAAGGGATTTTAATAAATGGCTGAAATTTCAGGGATGTATAGGACAAAAGGACAGCGTGAGCTGAGGAATTAAATCAGGATACAGGGTATTTCATGGGGCAAGATAGGCAAGAGATTTAGCAATCAAATTGAAATAAGATGGAGTGGAAAGACTGTTGAGAAGCTGAAAAGGGCATAATAAATGAATCCTTTTCAAACAGAAGAAAACACACAGAGTATGAATGATTTCCCAAGGCAGAGCATATAAAATGGATTCTACCTTTTTAACTTGAAAACATTCAACTGGAAATTTTTATAAATGAATGTTGCAACATAACAATGTACATATGAAACACAAAGGAGAGACATATGCTAAAACTCATACCACATCAATCCCACAAATCAGAGCTGCATCACTTTATTAATTCCCTGCCAAACTGTACAACGGAGCGCAAAGCTCACTGCCACACTTTTCCCCTACTTCTAAGTTTTCAGACCTCAGACTTTCAACACTTAAAAATGATTAACATTTACAATAAATAGCTAGATTTTGTGGGAATATAGATCGATGGAAAGGGGAGAAATCATAACTAAAGATGGAAAACCAAGAGCCAATAATCTCTCCGTAAAGGAAGAGCTGCGTTACATCTGGTCAGTGAGAAGGCGAAACATTGTAACGTAGATCTCTTTACCACGTAACTGCAGATGTGACTGTTACGGATTTGGATCTCGGCCTCTGACTTTTCACTTTCCATTTTCCGTTTGAAGAAAACTGACTTTTTATAATTTGCTTGTTTGAAACAGAAATGAAATGAAATTACACCTTTCGTGAAGGGAAAAATGTATTATAAATGGGAAAAGGGAAGGGAGAGGCAGTGGGGTCCGAATCTCAATCGGGATCGGGGTTTATCATCGCAATCGCATCGGAGGTGGGGCAGGCACATCACAATATATACTTTCGATGCGATTAGATTAAACCATAGAAATATTTTAAAAATGTAATAAAATGCGATTTGGGGACTTACAAAGGGGAAAGGGCCTTTGGTAATACAAATGGGTGGAGGATTTAAATGGTGGGGCCCAAGGTGCCAATCGCAATCGGAAGCGGGATCAGGAGTGGAAGAAATAGTGTATGGGCGTGAAGGATATCGCCGATTATGACGAGCGATCAATTGCATCGGAGATCGGGAGGTGGGACGCATTTGAAAGCATCATACAAAAGTTCCGATGTGATGGAGTACTTTAAAAACCTTTAAAAATATTTTTATTTCTTTTACAAAGGGAGAAAGGGTTTTTTATTTGAATGGGGTGGAAGTACTATATGGTGGGCCCAGGGGTTCAATCGCAATTGGAATATCGGAGTGGAGCAGGGGTAATTGCATCGGAAGAAATGGATTTGCGATGCGATCAGAGAAGGGGGCGCGATCAATCGCATCAGAGTAATCAGAAAAGGACTTGCGATGATGCGATCGGGTAATCGGAGGAGGGGCGCGATTGGAAGATCGGAGGAAGTGATGCGATCGGCAGATCGGAGGAAGGAATTGCGATTGGCCAATCGGAAGGGGTTTTATGGAAGTGTTGATTGTGATGAAAGGTGGGATATATATAATATAAAGTTTTGGACTTTTGATATAAGTTTTAAAGACATGAAGGGGAAGTGGTTGGGAACGGCGGGGGGGAAGTATATATATAGATATATATATATACGGACTTTTAAGATGTTTACCATAAGGTTTTTTCAATGGGAATGGAGGGGAAGTGGTTATGAGGGTGGGGACTTTTACTTCACTTAAGCATAAATTTCAATCCAGAAGTCAATTTTGCGAGTGTAGTATACCATTGGAAATCTCTTTCTGGGCTCTTTCTACCGGATCTTCTTGGAAAATGATTTGACGCTGAACATGCTGTGAAAAACTTCTCTGAAAGGTAGAGTGATGATCTTGTCGGAGATGACAACTTCTGAATTGTGACTGAAAGGCAAAGTATTATGTTTTCACCTCAAAACATGGTTTGAGGTGAAACTCACATCAAACTGAATAAATGATATCTCTAATCTTCCTGGTGCTATAATTTTGAGTTTATTGACTTCCTCAGGACCTTGTTGATCTTTATTGACATTTGACTCATTAATTTGACCATGGTGAGACCTTAGAGACTAATGAGACCCATCCTATGACCTATTGATATGATTTTGAGAATGAAAGTGACTAATGACTGAAGACCATAGGGAGGAAAATCAGCAAGTACCTCGTGAGGGAAAACTGATAAAAGTTACTACCATCAATGAATCCATGACCTAGTGGAACGGTGAAATTTATTTGGTATGAGACTCCTAATATGCAAATGCAAAAGAGAAATTTTGATCACTGAGGGCAGTATGACTAGACTGACACTAACATTGGCTCCAATGGGAATGGTAGCTCCTTGGAGGTGCCAAGAACACCATAGACCAAGTAGCCTTATCCATTGGGAAATGGAATAAAAAATACTGAAAAATTGACACAATGCAGACTGACACTGACTCAAGACTAAGACTGAGACGCTGAAATAAAACCAAACCATACACATAACATTCAAGTCTTATAGCCTTCACCTCGGGCCCCAAACTTCAATGACTGTGTACTCTGAACTCTGATAAAAATAACATGGTATATACAATGATGATGACATAAATTCTGATCCTTTGTTTTCAACAATGGTAGTGCTTTAAAAGCCTACCATTTATTGATCCTCCAGGGCAATCTTGGCCATCCATTTCTGAAAGCAAGAAGTAATTCTGTCCTTTGTATGCTGAAATACTGTATGGTCCTTTCCACAAGTTTTCGAACTTACCATGCTTCCCTCTGTCTTCATTTCTGGCATCCCATTTCAACACTATATCATCCAGTTGAAACCTTTTTGCTTTGGCCTTTCTGTCAAATATTTTCTTTATTTTCTTCTGCAACTGAATGGCATTCTGTGACACTTCCTTTCTTGTTTGCTGAAGGTGGATCATCTGATTGATCCTTCGCTGATTATCATTTTTGTCACTGCCAACTTCTTGAAATAATCTCATAACTGGGACTGTAAGAGATGTGGGGAAGACAACATCAATTCCATAAACCAACTCAAATGGTGATGTACCTATTGATTTTTTCCTGCTAACTCTATCCGCCCATAGTGCGTTGATAAGCTTGCGGTGCCAATTCCTTTTGTTTGCCTCTAGCATTTTCTTAATTATATTTACCATTGATTTGTTAGATGACTCATCCAGGCTGTTTCCTTGTGGATAATACGCTGTCGAATGGCCTAGCATGATGTTTTATTTGTCACAGAAATTGATCGTCTTCTTGGATCGGAATGCTGCTGCATTGTCTGTTACGATTTTGCATGGGCAACCAAAATGAGATAAAATATTCGATTCCAGGAATTGAATGATTACCGTGTCTGTTGCTTTCCTGGATGCGACGGCCTCGATCCATTTCATAAATTAATCTGTCCCTGTCAATATCCATCGGTGCTTTGCTGAGGACGCGGGATGAATTTCTCCTATGAAATCGAGCCCCCACTGCTGAAAGGGTGCATTCACTAAAACTGGTTTCAAAGGGAGTGGAAGCAATTTCTTCTTCCCTTGGAAGATTTGGCATTCATGACATTTCATCACTGTCTTATATAAATCAGAAAATAATGTGGACCAATAATATCCTGCTCTCAATACTTTGTTAGCCGTAGTCTTCCAGAACAAGTGACCGCCACAGTCGCCTTTATGAAAATCATGCATTACCTTTTGCGCCTCTTTTTCAACCAAGAAATTGAGAAGAACGCCTCCTGGATCTTTCCAATACAGAGTGTTGTCTAAAATGCAGTATTTTGCATATTTAAGCTTCAGAGATCTACCTTTACTCTTAGACATGCCCGTAGGAGGTGACAAATGCTAAAGGACATAGACGATATCTGAATACCACGGGGACTGTAGAAAAATATCTGCAATGGGAACCAACAAACCTTCATCTTCATCTTCTGCCACTGTTGTTATGAGGTTTATATCTAAAGCACGAAGATTTGATTGGGCCATCAATTTCGCCAAGCCTTGGCCTTTGATCAACTTCGTGGGCTTGATCTCCAGATCGTACTCTAACATGGTCGCTATCCATTTACCTCTCCGACCTTCTAGATCAGTTTGCATCAACACATCCTTCATTGCTGCGTTAGGGACATATGCTATAGTATGTGAATGCGGAATATAGACCCTGAAATCTTGCAATGCCTTGATAAGAGCCAATGCCTGTTTTTCAATAATATTATACCTCAAAGCAGCATCTCTAATAGTTCTACTAAAAAAGGAAATTGGCTTTTCGATCTCGTCTCTCTTTTGCATTAAACAGCGGCTAAATTATGCTCCGATGCAAACGAAAATATGATGAATTCTTGAGTGTACTCAGAACTGATCAAAACTGGGGCATTGGACAAAGCGAACTTTACCAGATTGAATGATTTGATAGCCTCCTCAATCCATTTAACAGTGCTGTCTTTCTTCAACATATTAGTCATTTCCCTTAGATGTTCAGCCAGATTGGGTATAAATCGGCGCAAAAAGTTCATTTTACCATTAAAAGCCTAAATCTCCTTCTTGTTTCGTGGCAGGTCTATGAGCTAGATTGCCTCCACTCTAGCTGGATCGATGTGAATACCATCTTTGGAGATGATATGCCCCAGCAGCTTGCCTTCATCCATGGCAAAGAGACACTTCTTGGGATTGAGATAAATTCCAAACTTTCTGCATCGTTGAAAAACAAGTCTCAAATGGTGCAAATGCTCATCATCTGATCCTGAAAACACTGTCAAATCATCCAAATAAATAACCAGAAAACCATCTTTTTCATTGGCAAAAGCGACGTCCATTGCACGATGGAAAGTAGCTCCTGCATTCTTTAGTCCAAAAGGCATTTTGGCATACTGGAAGGTTCCCCAGGGTGTTGTGAAGGCAGTTTTATCTTGGTCCTTTTCATGCACCAAGATTTGGTTGTAGCCTGAGTAGCCATCAAGTAGTGACATCCTGGATGCTCCAACTACTCTCTGTAGAATATGGTCCATTTTCGGAAGTGGATAATTATCCTTTAAGGAAGCCTTATTCAAGTTCCGAAAATCTATGCACAATCTTATTTCTCCAGTCTTCTTACGTACCGGGACCAAATTTGAAATCCAGTCATAAAATCTAATGGGGACTATGATACCAGCTTTGTACAATCTATTTACCTCTTTTTCGATGGATGGCAACAACTTCGGATTGATTCTTCTCAGCTTCTGTCTGAATGGCTTTTGATCTGGCTTGATAGGAATAGTATGCTGGATTATGTTCTTATCATACACCTTCAAATCTGAATAATCCCATGCAAATACATCAGAAAATTCAGAAAGCAACTTCACATACTTCTCCTTTGCTTCAAGGGACAATGCCTTTGAAAATTTCACGAACTTGGGCTGATCAGATGTTCCAAGGTTCACATCTTCAACTCCTTTCTCCGTGGGCACCAAGCTTGGCTTCTTGGCCACATCGTCCTGATCAAACAACTCCTCTAAAGGTATGAGACCTTTAGGAATTACATTATCTTTCAACTGCAATATGTCCATCTGGTTTGTTTCCAATTCTTGATCATCGACCACATACTCACCTTCTATGGGAGTGTCCTTGAATTTTCCATCACCCTGCAAAAATTCATTGATCTAATTATCATCCCAAAATACTTGCCAATACCTTAAATTGTCCGGAATAGCAGGCCTATGCATGACATGGATCTCAAACTTGTTGCTGGAGTTCATCGGAATCCTCAGGTTACTTGCAGTAGTGGCAAGAGAATCAGCAATAAGATTCTGCATCCTTGGCACTGTTGTCAAGGTGTACTCTGGGAATGTCTTCAAAATATCCAAAACTGCATTTCTATATGCCCTGAGTCTTGGATGTTTAGCTTGGTATTCTCCTTTCACCTGCTTGATTATTAACTTAGAGTCACCATACACATAAATCATTTTTGCCTTCAAATTCTTCAAGATTTCGAGGCCTGCAATCAGAGCTTCATACTCTGCTTCATTGTTAGAGCAGTCAAAAGCCAACTTATAAGCACATACTCTAACATTTCTAGGGACCTTTTCAGGATGGAAAACAGGGCTCTGAATCCATATTCCAATACCTGCTCCATCCTTACTAACAGCTCCATCAAAATCCATACCCCATAGGCCTTCTTCTTCTTCTTGTAGATGTTGAAATTTAGTTTCTTCCTTCTCTTCACCTTGGCTGATTTCTGGTTGTTCACTGTCTTTTTGCTGCTGAC
>JAXQQM020086466.1:0-21947 GCA_034641835.2 Pinus albicaulis | reverse complement strand
TATTATTATATTGAAATTACATGAACAATATTTTTATAATTGTTAATTATAAGAATATTGGAGGAATTATTTTTGAATTATTTTATATAGAATAATTTATATTATTCTATAGAAATAAATTATATTTCCAAGTTGGTATCTTTAATGAGTTTTAGAAATAATGAGCAATAGCTTTGGAAAAACTATTGATAAGTGATATTTTTTTCATAAGGAAAAAACAAATCTACATTTAAAAGAAAAACTTGAAAATAAAAGCATGAGAGATTTATTGAATGCTTTTGTGATTTAGGAAAAATCAGATTTATGGATGCTTTATGGAATGATTTTATGATTTAGAAAAGCTAGAATGCCTTTATGATCTAGGAAAGCTATTCCATTTTCTTAATTGTATGTATTGTAAGCCTATGAGAAAAATAGAGAAAGGGGGACGAGATAATGCATGGAGAATGAATCCCGGGAAGAGGAAGAAGGAATTCCAAGCATGCATCCAAACATAAGTAAATACATTCTTTCAAAATTATTTTGTTTTCATATGGGGCATGATGATATAATAATTGAATTTAATTGCAAGGAAAAGTTCATATGATGAAGAATCAAGATTATTTCTTGAGAAAAACTCTATAATATTTTGTGGATAGAGGAATAAGTGTTTTATTCATTTAATTCTTAGAATAATTCATGTGTTTTGAATTCGAAAATGTTTTTCATGGTCAAATAATTCTATGAATTGCATGAGTTATTGGAAAATAGGGTCTAAATATGACTTTTTATCACCCAAAATGAAATAGATATGAAAAAAATGAAAGAGGTTTTTATAAAAGAGGAGGTTAGGACCAAAAGCCTCTTTCATATTTTAAAAATTATTTTCCCATGTCTCCATAACCGTGTCCATAATTGATGATAAAAATAGGGGATTATTTAATATTTAATTCTAGAAACATGAGCTCCAAATATTTGTTCGAATCTTCCAAACCGTAACACCTATGTAAAAAATGAGAGAGGTTATTTTTAGTGAACCCATTAGAAACAAAAACCTCTTTAATTTTTCCAAAACTATTTTCCATTTTGTAGAAAACCATGTCTAAATTTTATGACAAAAATAATAAATTATTTAATATTTAAATCTGGAAAAATGGGCATCAAAGATTCATTCGAATATTAAAAACCATGAAACCTATGACAAAATGAGAGAGGTTATTCTTATTAAGTCTGTTCCAAACAAAAACCTAAGTCTGTTCCAAACAAAAACCTCTTTTATTTTTCTGAAATTCATTTCCATATATTTGTAATATGCGTCCAAAGTGGATGGCTAAAACAGAAAAAACCAGAGTAAAACATTGTGCTTCCATTTCATTTTTCAATGAGATAAGAATAATTGTTTATGTACATAAGACATAATAATTATGATGATGATTATTTAAAAGGAATTAATTTATATAATTACCAAATATATGCATTAAAAGTTTTAAAGAGAAATATTGGACTCTTGAAGAGAGTATGTGCTTAGGTGCACATGAATAATATCTAGTATATTTGATCTACTAGAAATTATTATGTGATTTTACATGCATGAGGAGTTTGAGTCATGTAAAAATATATAAATAACTTATATGAGGTATAGCTCACATTAAACCTTTGCGTAAAAGGAAAGTTCTTGTCTTATTTGAGAATGATTTGCTAGTCATGTTATTTCTTGAAGAAATATTACAAATCTCTCTGATATGTCAAATGATAAGAAAAAATTATCTATTTCATGCATAATAGCCATTGAGTTATATATATTTTGGAAAAATAATAATTAAGGTGTTAAATTCCTTGGAAAATAAATATACATAATTGTATGCAAGGAAGCAATTATTGAGTTAGAACTCTTCAAAAAGAATAGAAGAGAAAAATATATCCTTGTATGCATTATTGGATTAGATTCTTAGAGAGGAAAAATAGTAATCACATGCTTTATTATGTAATATTATTTCGATAATCCCAAAAATATACATTTTCCATGCATCCAAGCATATATATATATATATGCTTGGATGCATGGAAAATGTATAGTTTTGGGATTAGATCTTTTGGATGAGAGAGAAATTTCCCTTTGCATGCATGGAAGAATACGTGGTATGCGTTTGACCCCTGAGAAAAGAAATGTGTCTATTTTTTCAATGAAATATGTATTTAGTTTCTTTTGGAAAGAAATATATGTTTTACATGGAAGAATAAAAAGGCTATGTCATTACATGCACAAAATCATAACTAGTACGTTAACTTGGTTTGAAATAAAGCTCGCATTGTTATAAGTATAGCTAATGTGAATAGCTCTTGTGTGGAAAAGATGTCTTTGGAAAAGAACATGCATTCATATGCATAAGTATAGAATCTATTTTGTTAATCCCTTTGGAAAAGTAAACATAACAGTAGATAAAAAGGAAATTGCTTGTTGGGATAGTTATCTTGAAAGCTTGTTATGCATTTTCATGCACAATATTATTATATAGTATGTTATCTTTCCTTTGGAAATAATATGAAAGTGCATGCGAGATTTTGTTAGTGGTTGCTAGAAAGATGATGCTTGATAGTTATTTATTTGTTACTAATGCATGCGAAATGATGTTAAAGAAGACATTTCATGTCAACTTGGTTATGTTTTATACATGCATACAAATAGTTGGTTAAGTGTCACAAATAGAGATTGTTTATTGTTTTATTATTATTTTATCTAATCATGATATCAAGTGTGCTAACGATAGCAATGGCAGGAAAGAAGGATGACTTGAGAAAATGATTTTTCAAGTTTAACATTATGGAATATAAAGAGTTGCTAGTCCATGTAGGTTTAGTAGTTCCAATTACATGATGACCCACTAAAGGAAACAATCTGACTACAAAGACAGAGATTGAGAATTCGTGGGTAAATGGTATCATGATGATTGTAATAGCTTATAGCTAGTTATGTTTCATTTAAGATTATTTTTCTATGTAATTTTTATGACAATGGTCAAGTGATGGACTCCCTTATAACCATTGAGTGAGGGGTGACAACCCTCACGAGCATTTAATAATAAAATTAAACGTTCGCTGGTTTTCACCCTACGGCGTTTCCAGGGTATATCAGTGTCTGTTTATGTGATTGTTCATTGTGTCATTTTCATGATGTTAATTTATTTTAGGATGTGATGTTTATATTATCAATTAGGTGATGTACTAATTGAATTAAAATTATCATGGGATCAATGCATAGTTATAGTAGGAAATTTAAGTTAATATGCTACAACAAGGAAAATTAATGGTTGTGTAACTCACTATGATTTTTACTAAATATTTATCGAAGTGATGATTATGGGTATTTAAATAGTTAATTTAGAAATATAGAAAGTAATTTATAAAGTTATAAATTCATAAATCTTGAAAAAAAACCCCTAACTCCATGCATTTTCCTGCGATGTTATCAGGGTATGTTACACTTTCCACTTTACTGAGCAATTAATTAGATTCTTATCTTCCATCTAATATTTTTATTTTATTTTATTTTTCTCCAATGATTTTTGGAGAATTTTGGGAAAGTATTAGGAATCTAGTCCATCGTCATGGATTTGACTTCTTTGTATCAATTTACTCTGTCTTTATACCATGATATTATTTCCTCATTTATATATTAATCTCCACAATTAATATATATTTACATATTTTATTTCTGAGGTCCCCCTAACCTTTATGTGTATTATTTATTTATAGAATACCAAAAATAGGGATATCACATAATCCCCCTGTAAAACAGAACATCGCCATCGGTGTTTTCCAATCTATTTGTTTATTCATTGACTAATGATGGTTATCTTTCTTTCATCATAAATTTCTACTGCCTCAGGTGGGAAGTGTCTGCACCGCACTTTCACCTAAGCTATTGTTTTATCTGGATGAAGGTTCCGTTATTTCTTCACCTGTATCACAATTCAATCAATCATGTGAGCAGGTTCATGTACATGATTTTTTCAATAATGAAATATGAAACCATTTTTAGTATGACGACGTAGAGCGATTTTATAATCTCACTCCAACCTTCATGGCCTCATGATATTGAGGTGTTTCTCAGAAAAATTATCGGCATGAAATATCATATTTGTGAATGTAATCCTTATATATACTTGATATCCCTTTTTGAATTCTCAGTGAATTATTGCATAACTCTTCGGAAGAGTTTGAGTCACTTTAAGCTTCTGCTGAATTCATTCCACTTCCTCTAGTACCTCTATTACTAAGACCAGTTTGTCCTTCTATTAGTTCCAACTAAGTGGAGTGTGGCCCTTTTTTTTCATAGAAGGTTTTTTTTTTTACTAACTTATGTTACTGGATATTTGATACTTGTATTTGCTTGGAATTTCTAGTAATTGTAGAAAGTCTCCCTGACTCTTTTGTTTAATCTATTTCATAGGTACAGTATGTCTACTAATAATTTATTTATTCTCTCTATTTGTCTATCTGTGTGAGGATAATAAGTTGTACTGCAATTCAGATTTGTCCCCCTTCCTCCATATTTGATTTTCTCAAAATTATATCTACTTTTGGTATCCCTCTCAAAGAAATCCATTTTGTGATTATATTGAGTTAAAGTTTTCTTTCCTCAATATTTTGGTCCCATGTGATGTGCGAACATTGGTCACATGTGATGTATCATTTTAAAGGAAAAAGTGTATTATTTTCGTTAGGGTTTCCATTATTCCCACAATTTTGTCATGTGGTTACTTAGAATTGATACTTAGTAGTCTTGACTTAAATTCCATTGATACCACATCTTTCTTCTATTTTCAATTAAAGAGGGAATTTAATGTATCAACAGGATACTGAAGGTATAATCTACCTTGTTGATTTCTCAACCATTGTGCCAAGATTTTTTTTTCTACCTCTTTCTTCATCCCTAGTCAAAGTATAATTTTTCTTCAAAGTTATTATTATCTTGGTATACCTACATGACCTGCATAAGGTATTTGGTGGTATTCTGATGATATTCATCTACTTTTTCATGGTTTACCATTAACACCTTAAAATTTTATACTCCTTACTTGTAACCATCAATTTTGGATGATTTATTATCTATTATACAATTTCATCTTACTGAAATAGTACATATTGAGGGTTTTTCTACCATGCTCCTTGCATTTGTTCTCCCATTTAGTTCTTACACTACTACCTGTATGTGTCATAATTTGATGAGTCTGTCTACTTACAAATCAAAAATTCAGTTTTCTTATCCTTATATTTTTTATTTTTATATCAAATTTACTGAGGAAATTACCACCTTGATTATTTTTCATTTCACTTTATTTGAGTAAAGGAATATTTATGAATTGTTTTTAGTAACTTTGACTTTCTCCCGACCACTATTTCCACACTTTTAAAGTATTTATTATATCATCCAATTTTAATTCATAGACTGCATAACTATATTCATGTTTCTTCAAATTTCAACTTTTGAAATTCATAAACTATTTCTGTATTATTTTGCAGCAATCTCTCTTAGCCTTTATATATGTTTTTTCAGTATCCACCACCACTCCTTAGCTGAATCAAAAATTTTTAGTGTACTAAATTTCTGTTTTATTTGTTCCAAAGTAATTCGATACTTAGTTTTCCACTCAAGTTTACATTCTCATTTTTCTACAATGCAGAAAATCCTTTTTCAACTTTATGGTATTATTCATCAATACTCCTTATTGATTGTATTGCTAGTATCTCATTGGATTCAAGTCAATCCCATATTACCTTTTTCTTATTTATCACCAATTTCTCTTTATAATTGTTATGTCCAATTATTGAATCTTGGGTTTTTGATAAACTCACATGGGTTGAGTTTTACATGTTGTTAATGTTCTCTAAGGATTTGCAACACTATTATAAAATGTTTATGTTGTTATTATCCCTTTACTAGAGCATATCACAACATCTTCTATCAATACTCATGAAACTTATTCAATTATTTCAGTAGCATATTGTTCCTTAAGGACTGGATGTAGGATTGTAACATGGTTTTTTTAAGTCCCAACGTTGAATTTTTAACCTTATAATGTTCTTCTCTAGTTGAGAAGATTGTCTTATAGATATTTTCTTCCAATTTAATCGATTAGTTCATCTATTTTTGGAAGAGTTAACTAGTTCTTGATAGTTAACTGGTTTAATTGTATAATTTTATAGACATTCAGAAGGTGTTATCCTTCTTTTTGGAAACCAACATTTTCACTCCCCCCCTGGAGACATGCTTGGTTTAATATAATTATTTTCTACTTGTAATTTAAATTTCGGTTCTTATTGTTTAGTATTATTCACTCTATACATCCTTGAAATTTTTCTACAATTACATTTCTGAATTTTTTAATTGTAGATAAGTCTTCAACATACTCATTCCTGTTGGTTGTCCCAATTCCCCAACTTGGGCAACATACTTGAAAATGTTTTCCTTGTTGTCCATTATTGTTGTAATGAACAAAAATATGTTTAATAGTCACTACTTTTTATTTTCATTAATTGTAAGAGATCTTCCTATTATCTCAGTACAAGTACATGTTTTATCTAAGCAATTCAATATTTCTTTTTGTGGTTCAATTCAATCCATTTCCACTAGACGATCATACACCTTTATGGGAAGGATGTTTGATTATACTTCTATACAGCTGTCTTTTAATTTTTTCAGATAATTTAATTAGCTCATGAGTGATCTTCTTCTTTGTCCCTGAAATTTACCATACCAGTCAAGAATACTGACGGTTTTATCTTACATTTTTCCACTATCTGTGTTTGATATAATTTAAGTTTATTACTGAATCAAGTAAAATAGATAAATATTGGTCAGAATTGATACCTGCAATTTAAATCATTTTTTATTAATATTCGATTTGTCTATCCTTGATTCCTTTTTTCATTGTTATCTCTTTCCCTTTTCTTGCTTCTGTTAGATTTTTAGCTGATCAATCCAGTCTTTTTATGACTAGTAACATAGTCGTGTTTTTTTAACAACTCTTTTCATAATGTTAGAATTATCAATTTCAATTCTGTCTTTTTAGCTCATCTACAATGAGTTGTTCCACCTTCGTTCATATTTTTTTTGTTTGGTATTCATAACACCTCTCACTAAGGCATCTAGATTTGAATTTCTCTCGAAATTCTTCTTATCACATAGTTTTTTTCTTCATTAATCCAGTGTAAAATTTTGGTCTCTTTCACCAAAGTGTGGCTTTGTCTTGCCACTAGTAACCCACACTTCTTACTTTCAAATATCTTTTGTATTCATATACCTCGAAGTATTTTTCCCTGTTTAGGAGTTAGGTTTCTCCTTCCCTTTCCTTTTCTTATCTAAGGACTAGAGAATTACTTTAATTTCAGAATTATTCCTGTAACTCCCTTTTCTTCTACTCTTTAAGCATATTCTTGCCCACCCTAAGACCTCTCTAAGTTTGGTTCTATTTCATCTGAAACTATAATCGGACATAATTTCTTTACCATATTCTTTTGCTCAATACTGCAACAATTGTTCATAGTTAGTCTTTAGCTGAACGATTTCCTGTTGTAGGGTTATTTTTAACATTTGAGCATTTGGATCTCATAGGCAACCCTCACCCCCAAGTTCTACGTACAAGTCTTCTTTGTTGTTCATGATAACCACAATACTATTCCTAAACTTCAATCACTACACACACAATTAAACTAGTATTCACAAAAAACAAATTATTAAAAAAAATTAACACAACAGAAATTTTGTTCCTATGTTGGGATCCATCAGCCTAGAGTTTTCAACGTGGGCTATGATACAATTTATAACAACTCTAATTCACCATTTTTTTTTCTTTTTTATAGTAATTCTGGTCATGATCAATGTCATTTCTGATACATTTGTCCTTGGTATTTTTCACTAACAGTACAATTTTACAAATTTTTTATGTTCTAATTTGTTTCCCTCACTCAACTTTGTCTTATCATTTACTCATTTATTTAATTTATAAGACACATTCCTTAGCATGGATGTTTTTAATGTATGTATTCCATTTATTTACTAAAGGACTCCTCTTCCTTTGAATTTGTATACATAGTTTCCCTATGTATTTTACACCATCTATAACTTTTTTTTGTTATTCCCTATTACTAGAAATTTCATAACTCACCTTAGTTATAAACTTGGAATTGAATTTCATATTGGATATAATAAAGTATATTTTATGCCTGGATTTTTCTTAATTATTATTATTATAAGAAATATTTCTCCATCTCATTTTTTATTTCCTATGATACCATAATAATTGAGCGTATAATTATATACAACATATAACATAAGAAATCTTGGTGTATATATATTAATCTTAATATATATGTATAACCCACTGAACAACTCAATCCTCATCGAATTTTTATTAACCATTTTAATTCAATTGACAATGGTCATCAATTGACAACCATTTATATATATATATATTTTACAACATTTATATATATAGATATAGATATAAACTCTTCAGATATTACCCTAACACATATATGGACTTTCAGCGATGTAAAGTTATGAGGATTCATTTACATTACAGCTCCTTATGATTTTCCATGAAATACTTCTATCCTACCAAACCATACATATACGTAAGGAAAGGTTAGATATATCTAATGTACTATCATCAATTACTTTAATGTAATGTAGGTTCATCCTACAGACCTTTATGAAAATTGAAATGTTTTTAGGTAACATTTTAAATCATATGTTATACTATGGAATTACCATTAGACCTTATCCATCTGATTTGACATAGTATAATGGAGTTGATTAATTCGTTTCAAACCTGTAATATTTGGAATTCATGTTTGATGGGATTTTCATGATACTACATTTAATCCTTATTGTTTTGAAATTTGCAACCCACTTAATAACATTATTCTCTCATCTAAATGTCACATGGGCTTCATACATTTGATGACGCGTGTATGGTAGATCGCAGATTTCATCAACGGTGTTGATCAATTCTGGATTTTTGAATATATTGAATGACTAGGGTTTTTGGGTTCTGTTGTTTCATTTGTAAATTTCATTTTTCCTTTATTCTGCTGGAGCAAACAGAGAACATAAGAACCCTAATCGGGTTCTTACCATGGATTTTTTATGTAGCATTTAAGCGTAACATTTCTAGAGATTAGATTTGAATGGTTTTCTTCACTTTTCATGGTTTTACCTTCATATTTAAAGTAAGAAACCCTACATTTTATCTTTCTTTCATATTATTATTTCACTTCACTTTATATTATTTCTTTTAATGTGTTATACCAAAGTAGCAATCTCTGTCTCATTCTGGCATTGCTAATGTTGGAATTTACATATCGTTTGGAGGGTTTAAAATGAATTTAATGTATATCTAAATTACATTTTGTTTACAACATATTTCCCTACGGCCAGAGAAAAGGTAATAGCCTTCCCATTTTTATCACTTGTTCCAACATGTAATTGCGTTCATTCTTATACAGTTTTTCAACCCTATCCAGACATTTAATTTATCATTTTCTCAGTTAATATGTTTATTATGTATATGTTTTCCATGAGAAATAATTTATTTCTAAGTTCTGACTGTGAATTTGTTTGTGCGTACATTTCGTTTTTTTCTCAATTCTCACCTCGTACGAGTAAAATGGAGTTTTCCCCAATTGAATTAATTCGACCGATAGATAGTAGTTTCTCTATGTTAATTATTTCAACGTCTCCCTATTGTTTTCAAATTTTGAACTTTCCCTAACTTGTATTGGTTATTCATTTCCACAAAATGTTGGTTAATGATTTGTTGAAGGTTTAATACAGCCTTTCGATTAAAATTTAACAGAATAGGAATTTCCCCTAATTTTGATTCCTCATAGTTATAGTTTTATAAAGAATGTGTATGAATTTATTTATAGAGTTGAGTTTTCTATGGTTGATAAATTTATATCGTCGCAATGAAACGATAAATATATGTTCTGAAATTGGTAGGATATTATAAGTACATGAATTCGACTTCCACTATATCATACTTCTATGTTATCGATATTTCCATTCCTCTATTGGTTCAATTTTCTTTATATTTATATATCTGAATTGGAATTCACTTTGACAATGAGGTTTTCATGGTGTGAGCATACCTCTCCTACGTACTCCTCCAGATCATGCCTTGGCCTCATTATTTGTAAGAATTGTTTCTTTTCTTTTTTTATTTCACTGCTCGGCAATTAAAATTTAATTATCTCATAGTTAGTAATACATATGAGAACATGTGGTTTGACATAGGTACAAGTTTGGTATTTTCTGGAATACAGTTCTAAATTATTTCATTTAAAATTTTTAGTCTCATTAGTCTCCAAATTTACATTGTATTTAACAATGACACTTTGATTTTCTCCTTTTTAATACGTTTTAACATAGTTTTGTATAACTATACAGAGTATTAATTTTTTTTTTCATATACAGACTTCAACCTAGTATACTATAATTTTAACTCTTATAAAGTGATATAGTTTCTGAATTGAATTTAATTATACTTATAATCTCATAACTATATTTTTAATTCATTTTACATTCTACTCAATTAAAATTATTGAATCCAAAATTTGATTATAAATAATATTTATAATCCTTTTCTTCTGAGTCTAATTTTCGAACACCCTTTTTCTAGATTCATATAGTTTCCTCAACTATATCAATTCCGGCTATATGAGGATGCAACTATTCTCTCAGGTGAGTATAGATTTTCAACTTCTTTGCGTTTGATTTCAAACATGAATTTAATTATCTTTTATGCATCTTCTGGTATTAACATTTTTTTATCACTTTATACAGGAACAACTTCAACCTTGAAGCTACGCTTATAGGTAATATTAATATAATTATTACCTGTATATTTAATATGTTTTTATTTTTTTGTTTCCTTCATTATATTTTTTAAGTTCGAACCATATGCTTGGCTGGAGGTTTGTTTTATTCATTTTAATTTATGCTACAATTCCCTTACAACCAATAGTCAGCAGATCTGATGATTAATTCAACTTATTTCAGTTTGGTCAATAAGAAAATGGAAGGATATACCACCTTTCTGTCCATTTACAATTTTTCACTTTCATACTTTGTATTTAAATATTGTGGGATGACCCGGATACTTTGTAATTCACTATAGTATAAAATTTTCTTCTTGGAATGGTTTATAAAGTGGTTTTAATCCTCATCTCCAATAGAGGATGTTCATATCTGTAAAGGATTGTGCCATGTAACTTAACACATTTTTTTTTAGTACATATTTATCACTATATCATTGAATATGCATAGAATATAAATTATTTCCTAAATGACAGCATTCTATACTTCTGGTTAACCTTAAATCTGAAGTGTCTGTTCATTATTCATATTTGTATTTATTTTCATGCTATGTATCTAAGATATTTTCTATTTAGAATTTCATTTCCTATTCCTATATCTTATTGGTATCTGTTTCATGGTACATGTAATGTACTTATCAAATGAAATTTCAGATATTTAGATGAATTTGTCTGTCCATCCATTTCATTTTCTTCTCAATTCTCATCTCGTAGGGGTAAAACAGAGTTCTCCCCAATTCAATTAATTCGACCCAAAATAGTAGTTTCTTTGTGTTAATTATTTCAACGTGTTCCTGTCGTTTTCGAACTGTGAAATTTCCCTAACATGCATTGGTTCTACATTTCCACAAAACCATGGAAAATTTTAGGGGCTAATATTTGTAGGTTGGCTAATTTTCCATGGTTTTTCCAAAAAAAGATTCGCCAATTTCCATTTTTTTATAAAAATGATTCGCCCAAATTTTACAATATAAAATTATTTTACGTTAAAAATCGCCAACATTATATAGACAATATATATATAATATCATTATAAATTTGAATAATTTTACAAATACATCAATAAACGTTTTATAGTTTGCATATTGGGGACTGATGAGATTCGCCAATTTCTTAAACTTCAAGATAATTTTCCATCCTTAAAATTATCGCTGCACAAAACATTGGTTAATTATTTGTTGAAGGTTTAATACAGCCTTTCCATTAACATATACTAGAATATGAATTTCCCCCAATTTTGATTCCTCATAGTTATAATTTTATAAATATTGTGTATAAATTTCTTCATAGAGTTGAGTTTTCTCTGCTTGGTAAATTTATATCCTCACAATGAAATGATTAATATATATTATGAAATTGATGTGATATTAGAAGTACATGATTTCGACTTCCACTATATCATACTTCTATATTATCGATTTTTCCATTCCTCTATTGGTTCAATTTTCTTTATATTTATATATTTGAATTAGATTTCACTTTGACACTGAGGTTTTCATGGTACTAGCATACCTCTGTTGCATAATCAACTAGAGCATGCCTTGGCCTATGTACTGGTAAGACTTGTTTCTTTTATTTTTTTATTTCACTCCTTATTGGTAATTAAAATTTAACTATCCCATAATTAGTAATATATATGAGAACATGTGGTTTGACAGAGGTACAAGTTTGGTATTTTCTAGAATATGGTTCTAAATTATTTCATTTGAAATTTCCAATTTCGTTAGTTTCCAAAGTTACATTGTACTTAACAATGACTCTTTGATTTCCTCCTTTTTAATATGTTTTAACATAGTTGTCTATTACTACAGAGTATTAATTTTTTTTTCATATATACACTTCAACCCAGTATACTAGAATTTTAACTCTTATAAAATGATACAGTTTCTAAGATGAATTTAATTATACTTAAAATCTCAGAACTGTATTTTTAATACATTTTACACTTTACTCAATTAGAACTATTGAATTCCAAAATTGATTATAAATAATATTTATAATCATTTTCCTCTGAGTCTAATTCTAGAACACCCTTTTTTCGAGATTTTTATAGTTTCCTCAACTATATCAATTCCAGTTGTGGGATACAAATATTCTCTAAGGTTACTATATATTTTTCAAATTCTTTGCATTTGATTTCAAACAAGAATTTAATTATGTTGTATGCATCTTCTGGTATTAACATTTTGTTTATGAATCTATACAAGAATAACTTCAACCTTAAAGCTACTCTTATAGGTATTATTAATATTATTATTACCTGTATATTTCATATTCTTTTTCTTTTTCTGTTTCCTTCATTATATTTTCTAACATTAACCCATATGTTTGGTTGCAGATTTGTTTTATTAATTTTAGTTTCTACTACAATTACCTTACAACCAACGATCACCAGATTTGATGATTAATTATACTTATTTCAAGTCGGTGACTACAAAAATGGAAGGCTATACCACCCTTCCGTCCATTTGCAATTTTTCACATTCATACTTTGTATTTGAATATTGTGGGATGGCCCAAATACTTTGTAATTAACTATAGTATATAATTTTCATCTTGGAATGATTTATAGAGTGGTTTTAATCCTCATCTCCACTAGAGGATGTTCATAACTATAAAGTATTTTTACATGTAATTTAAAACATTTTTTGTTCCATACATATTTATCACTGTATGACTGAATATGCATAGAATAGAAATTGTTTCTTAAATGATAACATTCTATACTTCTAGTTAACCCTAAATCCAAAGTGTATGCTCATCATTCAGATTTGTATTAATTTTCATGCTATGTATCTAAACTATTTTTTGTTTAGAATTTTATCAATTATTCCTCTAGTTGATTGGTATTTATTTCATGGTACATGTACTATAATTATTAAATGAAATTTCAGATATTTAGATGGACTTAAACAACATATTTATACCCTTACCCATGGTTTAGATATTTTTTCTGTTTGTCCCTAAATTAAATTTTGTTTATGTAACTATACAGAGAGATTAATTGTACCCCTATGGTTAATATTTGTTAACTATATATGACACTTATTCATTTATGAACTAATCACAACATATTACACATATTTTATAAAATTAATCTACAAAACTTTCAACGATTATTTATAAAAAAGTATATTCCTTTCTAACTACAACAAAATTATACAAGTTCTAACAGCAATATAAAGCATAAAACTTCACGCAATGTGCATACCTATCTGGTAAAAAGTATTTTCCTCCCAACCTTGAGCTTAATCCACAACTCTCCCCCAAGCAGAGACCAATTCTTCCTCTATGTAGACAACCTTTTGTCTCACTAGGAATAGCTTATTTAATATTTCTTTCCCTCAACATGTTTCCATAACTGTGTCTGGTTAATTTAGGATGTTGTTTCCCTTAACCTAGGCTTTATTTTTGTTTTTTCCACAAAAGCTTCTTTAAAACCAGCTTTTCCTCTTTCTAGTTTTACTCTCACCTCTTCTTAGTAACTTTACACTTTAATGAGGCGTTAATTAGATTCTTATCTCCCATTTAATATTTTTATCTTATTTTATTTTTCTCCAAGTATTTTTGGATAATTTTTGGAAAGTATTAGGAATCTAGTCCATCCTCTTGGATTTGACTTCTTAGCATTAATTTACTCTGTCTTTATACCATGATATTATTTCCACATTTATATATTAATTTCCACAATTAATATTTATTTACATATTTTATTTCTGAGGTTCCCCTAACCTTTATGTGTATTCTCTATTTATAGAATGTCAAAAATGGGGATATTACACAAGATAGTGGGACAACTCATCATAAATGGTGCCTATTGGCTCCTTTGTGATATGCCCTCCCTTTATTATATCATCTCACCTAATTCCTTTAGAAATAAAAGCACTTTACTTTACCTTCTGAGCTTCAACCTTGTAAGATCACGTAAGCATAGATGTCACCTCGAAGCTATCAAATCAGTTTAGTATAATTACACCCTTTGTCTCCATTAATTGTCATTATTGTGAAATGTTAAATTTAAATACTTTAGGTTAGTTTTAATTCGCTTTATTTTTCAATTTAGTGATATAATGAACATGTTTAGCACAAAATTCCTGCTCTTGAGACTTATTTAACCCCTTTTTGCACCTATTACACCTTATTTATGATATCGCCTCTTAACCTTCTCATTTTTTATTACACGTGAATTCTAAGTGAAACACCTATCAACATGATACTATGGAAAAGGGTAAGAATAATGCTCTTGTACAAGCATGAGCTAGCCCATTCAGAGAGGAAATCAATGATAAAATACCAGATACATTACTCTTCTTTGATACATATACAATGTATTTTTGTTCTAAATCCTTGAATACCATTTATGAGTTATTTGAAGAAGAATCTCTAGAGTAACCCACTATCCTGACAACACATTAGTGTGGATTTAGGACTTCTGCACCAATTATTAGTGGTGTCATGAGATCTCAAATCGATAAGATTGCAAAATGACCAACATTACTGCCATATACATATAAAATATGCAGGGTGGTGGAAGAGGTTGATATTAGTGATCAGTTATTTTTTACTTGCAAAGGAATCACAATTGGGTTTTTAATGTCTAAAAGCCTTTGTGGTATGTATCATTTTCCCCAACCTGAATTTATATAGAATGCACATTTTTTGAAGTATTTTATTAAGAATTAATGTGAGGGAATCAAGGAAAAGTTTCGCCAAAGGATTAGAAGATGGATGCTTAACTCCAATAAGCTTAAAGAATAATCTACAGAAAAAATTCATTTTCTTCCCTCGCATCTCCTTTTTCTTATATTGCCTCTATTATTTGTTGTTTATATTCCCAAAAAAAATTCACAATTCCCAAGCAATTATATCCATATTATTGAGGATGCCTCTCATGAATGTGTCTTTGACTTAGCTAAAATTTCATAGGACAACATGGCTAGGCATATTCTTTATTTTCGGACACAAATGACTATCTACAATGTGTTAACATTTTACATAATAGAATATTTCATCGATTCCATCTATTTCTCTCTAGATTTTACATTCATGGCTTGGACATGGACACCTATTGATCCCCTTACCTCCACATATGTCACAGTATTCCATGGTAAAAAATTAATTTTACCACCTCTATTTTATTTTCCATATTTTCATGATTCTTAATTACCATACCATTTTCGGCTTCAACAACCCAAGGAATTATGCAACAACCCTCAATGATTTTTTGAGAATTAGAGGTTGTTTCATTGGGGAACCTTTCACTTATGTTAGAATTTGTGGAAGTAATGGAAGGCCTCGTGTTCTACTTCTTTATCTTCCTGATAAATTTTTTTCAAAAGAGATTTATTACTAGACAGTTGGAACTGGGATAAACCTTGAGCTTAAAAGGGATTCAAAGAATTTTTGGCCTAAATTCCTGTGCCAAGTTGGCTGTATCACCCTTGCTAATTATCAGCATGCAAAGAATGAAATTTTATCTCTAAACAACATAAAAGTCACTCTTATCCCTTTAAGAGCTTCTGATCCTTCCAATGTGTCTAGAGATATAGCCAACGAAGCACATATCAAAATATATACTCATCAACAAAATCAGTATGATGATTTGTTTTATGAGGACTTAACTTATGAGTTAATTTGTTTAAAATCCAAATAATTGTTGGAGAATAATTTTTAGTAGCTTATTATTTATATATATTTCAGAATAGCTCCATTACCCATTAAATTTCTTAAGCTTCTAGAGGGAGATGGCTTTGTGGAGAAATCCATCACTTCTTTTTCACAAACAATGCCTAAAATCTTAACACCTATGCAAGTTTCTTCAATAGATCAATCTTCTTTAAGAATTTTGTTACTTTTTTATTTGAACAAAGAATGGGAATATTCATTAGATAATATATAAAATATGGATGATAAATATAAGGGAAAATAGGTTCTTTGAGGCAACACTTCAAATTTTGTCACTCAACAAATAATCCCTACCACTCCTCAATCTAGACATACCATTCTTCCACACTTTGGTATTCTTCCTATAACTCCTCTCAAAACTGAGGTCAATGTAGAAGTAATATCTTCTCATCGCATTGTAGAGATTCAATTGAATATTTAATAAATCCCTCTAATTGAAATATTTTTTCATCCTCAACATAGGGAAATAGTTAAGAAAATTAAGACGAAACGAAGACACAAAATGATGTATCTCCTCCCAATTATGCTTCCTTGGAAATAGTTTGTAAAATCACTTCTACAGCTCCACATGAAGAATTCCAAGAATTAGCTAAGTATGCAGGGGCATGTGCATAAGCCCCTTTTGATAAAGAAACCCAAATTAAACAGTTTTTTCCTGAAAAATATGACGTGACACAACAATTAGAACAATAGGTGGCCCAATATGATATAGAGATACAAGCACAAATCAAGATATTTAAGATTCAACACTTTGAAGAATTCAAGTAGCGTGATGATCAATTAAAGGAATTGCAACAAATTTTATAACATGAAAAATTTGGAGCATTAAATATCACGCAATTGAAACATGAAGCTCTTTAACTCAATGCACAACTTGTCAAAAAAAAATAAAAATCCTTTGTAGTAAATTAAGCTTGATACAGGTACAATGCAAGTTGATCTATTCATCGGTTGATGAGCTAGTTGACATGGAGAGCCAATAGAATAAGGCTAAACAAATTTTGAATGATATTATGTAGTGGAAAATAGATAAAAACTTAAAATAGAAAAAAAATTCCCATGATTTATTAAATGCACAAGTCCATTTTTCTATGATTTTGAATAACAAAATCTGCTCAGTTAGAAATTTGGTTAATGATGCTCGATATCATTGATGCTCTATTACATAGTCTATCACCAAACCTCTTTTGGAGGAAAATTTAATTTCAAATCATGAATAAAATGTATTCTGAGATGTTGAGGCACTACGAAAAGGTTGAATAGATGATAATACAAAATTTGGTAAGAAGATTCATCAAGTATCTAAATTAAATCTACAATTCAATTGGAATTTATTAATTATGCCTAATGGTCATTAGCGAGTCCTCAAGTCTCCCACATACTTGACAACTTAAATGTTGCCACTTCTCCAAGATTTTTCCTTCAACTTACAACTAAATATAAAGCCTTTTCCTCCTCAAGAGCTAGCACCACTTCTAGATATCTATCAACAATGGAAATAAATTATTAGTTCGGCATCAACTTAAAGTCATCCCATTTGATTTTTATTTTCAAATTTAAATATTTAAATATTTTATGAAAATTTTGTTTTTTTTTACTTGAGATAATACCCACGACTCAATTTCTCCCTTATTTGTTAAAGAAGACTATAAATATGGCTTTCAAATTCATGCAAAGGGTTTTGAATTTATGCAAAAAACATCCTATGTTGTACTCATGAGGGCTTCACTATGGGAGAAATATTATAGCATGTGGGTTAATATTGGGGGATATATAATGAGGAAAAAATGACATGATATATTGGGGGATATATAGGGGGAAAATGGTTTTATATTGGAAGGTATAAAAAATGGAGCTCAAAGTTAATGGAAAAATATAAATGGCTATAAAAAAATGTAAATAGAAAAATGGATACCTACAATATATAGTGAAAGTACAAGATTTGTAAATTGGGAAGGTGTATTTGGTTTATATTGGTAGGGCGTATAATAATGTGGTTTTTAGAGGAATTTTGCAATATGTACTCAAATTAAGGGTATTGTTTAATATGGTATGATCGCACGTGATACGTTATATTTTCATTGACTAAAGCTCCCATGGCTGGAATATTGTACTTAAGTATTTTTATTAATATATATAAACAATTTGCATTCCATATTGAAAAGAATACGAGTAGATTGGGTAATTTTATCTTATTTTTTATGTTTATCTTTAAGGGAATTGGTATATTTAAATTGAACCATTGTTCTTTTTAATTTTTTTAATTAGTTGAAGAATTATCACTATTAATGTGTGAATATCTATTTGTTTCTAGTATATTTCATGCTTTAGCGCCATTCCATATGAGTTCATGTTGAACATTAATTTGATTAATTATTTAATCAGATTAATATTTTTTCAATTGCGCTTATAAACATTATGTGTTGGAAAATGTTTAGTTTCATTCTTATAATGTTATATTTGTCTCACATATGCATTATCATACTTGGGTAGAATATATTATAAGATAATTATTATATCATTTTGGCTTAGTATTTTCTATTGTACTAATCAATCCAGATTTCACCCATATATTTTCAAATTCCACCTAAGAAATTTATTCTGGGTAACTCGGCCCTTCTAAACCAATCAAAACCACCATTCTTAATAGAAAATTGTCTAACTTGGCCCTCTGAATCGGTGGAATCCCAAATTTTGGTGAATTCCTTTTTTGGCATCAACATGCTAATAGTTATAGATCACATAACCACAAGATGAAATCCAATCCCTACCCATCCAAACTAAAAATAAGATTCACTAATGCTCAAATTATTGAACTAGAATATAGCAGTCGAAGGTAAGATTGGAAGTGTGGATATACAAAGGTGTATACATGTTTATTCCCCCTCACCCCTTGCCAATATTCAATGGGAATTAAATGTTACTAGTTACCAATAAGAGGGATATGTGGACTTTCGGCAGAACACTTCATCCCCTTAAATATTTAAATTAATACTTCCTAATATTGTCCACATCTTTTATGACATAAAACCCTTTGTTCGGTCTAAAGTGAAGATCATCAAAATAAAATGGTAAAAAAAATAGACCATATAGGACACCAAGTGGACGAAACTATACAAATGATTATATATGTCTTAATTGTGTTAATATGCGTATCAATATTTTTGTGCATGTTAAAATTGATGACCCTTGAAATTGAAGCTGAAATTTTTAAAAGAGTTAGTATTTATAGTTCCAAAAGCATGAATCCATTTTTTGGAATTCATGTACTCCAAACGTTAAAATTTTAAAAATTAATCAAAAGGAAAAAATTTACCCATTAATATTGATCAATGGATTCAGCATCACCAAATCATAAATGAAGTCTAAAGATAAACACGTGACCCAAAGTTTTCATGCCACAAACTTTTGTAGTTCTTTATGCAGTAGATGGAGGTTTGAAAAATTGTATTCATAGATATGAAACATTATGTAACATTATATTTGTTCCCCACTCTGCACAAATGTTCTTAGGAAGCTATGAGTATTGGATACTTTGAAAGTATTTCCACTCCTAGAATTTCCTCTCTCCTTCGAACTTGTTATATCTAGCTGCTATGCATATATAAAACAAAACAAGGAAGTGATTAAAGTTAAGAAATTGCATGTTATCACATATTCTCATATAATTCCTCTACAAGTATGGAAGTTGTTTTCCACACTCCTTTATCCTTTCACAAATTTCTTCTCCTACATAGATTCATGGCTACATGCAACTAGTCTCCTGCAAAACCAAATATTTAAATTTTAAGATGAAAAAATTTTCTAAAGTGAAATAAGAGGAAAATGCACTTGCAATACATGTCATAGTGTGTGTTAATTTCTGTTTCAGAGCTCTTACTAATGAACCCCTACCCCCCTTGCTAATGTAAAGAACCTGCTAAGAGAGTTGTTTAAATAATGAACCCTATCCCCCTCGCTAATGTGAAGAACCTGCTAAGAGAATTGTTTAAATAAGAGTGTTAAGGCACTCACTGATGGAATAACCACTCATAAAATTATCCTTTTTCTTATTTGAAATAAGTTTTCTAGAAACTAGAAAATTATTTTTGAATTCAGTGAAAAAAATTGTTTAGTATTTTCAATAAACTTTGGTTATAATTGCAAAAGTATAGAAAAATAATGGAGAATGAACAAAATTTGACCAATAGGTGAGTGCTATAGTTTTGGGTGAGGTAGAGACTAGTAATAAGAGTGCTTAATTTTGATATTAATTTCACTTCTTTGAACTTATTTTTAGTTAACAAAATATTTATGTTAATTACTGCTATTTGTTATAAATAATTATAAATTTACATATTATATTATATTATATTATATTATATATATATAGATAGATAAATAATGAGCACATTATGAGAATGTGGAACAAATGTTTTGACACAGAAAATATATACATATCAATATCTGTATTAAATGTTCACTACCACCCAAGCTAAAAGATAAATGTCTTAAATACTATAATTACCAAATTTATGAGGATCTCTCATATAGATCAAACTAAACAAAAAGATAAAAAATAGGTTTCTACTAAAAATATCAGAGTTACAAGTGTCTCTAATATAGATCAAGTGTCTCTACTATAGATCAAAGTGATAAAGAAAAAGAACATTTATGGAATTTTTCTTAAATAATAGATGTAACATTTTTTTGAAATTGATAAAAACTTTACTAAAATAGGGATACAATATAAGAGAACTCAAAAATCTATCAAAACAATATAGGACAACTCGGACAACTCAAAAATCTGTAGAGGAAAATAGTGATAGAAATATATCATAATGTTCCTATCATGCACGAGAGTAAATATGTTTTTATCATGATGTAAATATATTCACAATTAAATCTTATAAAATTTGAGGAAATGAAGATATTAATCAGAGTTGATAAGTGAATTTACATCACAAATACATATCATAAGATTTGAGGAAATGAGAATATTATTCAAGCTTTATATGTGATCAAAAGAAAGATAAGAGGCCATAAGGATAAATAAAAACTGTAATGGTTTGAATTGAGATGATGGTTTAATTAATCATTAAACTCTAGCGCACATAATAATTATTGTAGTGTGTAAGGTTAGGTGAATATTTGCATTAAATATATTTATTAAAAGTTTATATTTAAATATATGAAAAAGTTTAATTTAGGAAAAAAATTATAATGGTGTTAATATTATTTTTAATTTTAAAAATAATTTAAAAAAAAATAATAATAGTTATTAATTACATATTAGATGTCTAATACATCATCTTGATATGGATTAATATACATTTTAAGAGGAAAAACTAAATAACTTTGGGAAGTAACTATATTAATTTACATAAATGCTACCGGGCTGAGTCGAAGGGTTTGGCTCCGTT